>JAOQGH010000016.1:2560985-2571048 GCA_025769975.1 Gallinago jamesoni | reverse complement strand
AGACCCCCCTGGGCTTTATTGGACCCCCTCCCTCCCCTCCCCCGGCTGGGTTTTGCTGGTGTGGAAGCATCGTCAGAGCATCCTGCAGCCTCCCAGCCCTTGGGGGGGACCCCCAGGTGCTCCGAGCCCTTGGGGACCCCCCAGGCTCCCGCTGTGACCCCCCCCCCGACCCCCCCCTGCTCCCCTTTCTCCTCGCAGGAGAAGTCCAAGCACCTGGAGGTGGAGCTGGAGGAGGAGAGGACCACGGTGGAGCTGCTGACGGAGAGGGTCAACCGGAGCAGAGACCAGGTAGGGCAGGAGGAGACCCCCCCCCCCCGGCCAAAACTGGGCTGGGGTAAAGCCCCCCCCGCCCCGGGTCTGGCAAAGCAGGTCACTGGGGTTAAAACCCCATTAACGAGTCATTAATAACCCTCCCTCGCGTCACCCTAAATGCCACGGGGGTGACGGTGTGTGACAGGCTGGTCGGGGCACGAACGGAAATGATACGTGCTTGGCCCCCCCCCCCCCCAAAAAAAAAAAAAACAAACCCAAGCAAAACAAAAAGAAATCCCCTAAATTATAGGGTGAGGTTTGTGTTTGTGCCGGAAGTTGGGGTTTAAATGACTCTCCCCTCCCTGGGAACCCTCCCGCTAATTGCCCTCGGAGCCGGCGCTGGGTTTTGCCAGGATCCTGGAATCTGCGGGATCCAGATTCCAGACCCCCTCCCCCCCCGGGGTCCAGCCTGGGGCTTGGGAAAGGGGGATTCCCTCCCCCCGGGGCTGCGGGAGCTGGTAAAAAGGGTGGGTTTCCCATTTTTTTTTCCCCATCTGGGAAATGGGCGCATCCCAGGGGCGGATTTTCCCGTGAATCCCGGCCACGGAGCACCGGAGCGGGGAAACGTGCGTGAAACCGCAGCTGGGGGTTGTGCTCGGCTTCCCCCCCCTCCCTTGACCAGCTTTTGGGCTGTTTGAGTAAAATCCAACCCATGTTTTATTTTTTATATAAAAACTCCTCATTCCCTTCGCTTTAAAATAAGGCAGGAGGCTGCGCGTCACGTCCCCCTCGGAGGGAAAGAGCCCCCCGGGGCCGGTTCTGGGGTCGCTCCACTGAGGGACCAAACCCCCCCCCCCCCCCCCCGGCATGTCGTGCCCCCCGGTGCCAGGGCAGAGCCGGGTCCTCACATCCCAGTCCAACCAGTTTAAACCCTGCGGTGGGAAATCACAGCCCTCGTCTCCGGGACGGCGGCCAGGACAGCGGAAAGGAGTTTAGGAAGGAAAGGGAAATCCTCTTTGCCAGGGGATTTTTGGGTGCCGCCGGCGGCGTGCCCCTGGGACTGACTCGTGGGTGCACCGAGTTGGCCCGTGCTCTGCAGCGCCGGTGCCGTGGGAAGCGGGGAGGGGGGAGAAATCTGCACCGTGGCCAGCGCGGTGGCACTAATTGCGGCAAATTTTTTGCGGTGGGGAAAAAACGCCCCAAAACCCCCAAAAAAACCCCCCAAAACCCCAAAAAACCCCAACGGGTGGCGTGTCCTTGTCCCCAGATCGACCAGCTGCGGGCAGAGCTGCTGCAGGAACGCTCCAGCCGGCAGGACCTGGAGTGCGACAAGGTCTCGCTGGAGAGGCAGGTAGGGCTGGGACGCGGTGGGGAGGGGGCCGGGGGGGCGGCCGGGGGGACCCCGTGTCCCACGATGTGGGGGGGGCAGCCCCCCTCTCTGGGGGAGGGACCCTGCTCCCGCGGGGCTTTTCCTGCTGGAAAAATATCCCACCTCCTCTTCCTCCTCTTCCTCCTCCTCCTCCCCGCTCTGGGTACACTTGTCCCAGCCCCCCCGGCCCCCTCCCCGGAGCCCTCTGGCATCTCCCCGGGGTGGCATCTCCCACGGGATCCCCTTTTCCCGGCGGCTCCCCGCCAGCCTGCCCGGGCTTGCCCTCCAAACCCAACCCTTCGTTACCCAACCCCTCGTTAACGAGGCGGATCAATGGGAGCCGAGCTGTTCCCGTTCCCGCTGCGGGATTTGGGGCTGCCAAAAAAAACACGGGGCTCCTTCTGCTGACGCCCCCGGGGCCTCGTTACCGCCATCGTTACCGCTGCCCGGTTGACGAAGGTTGGGGAGAAAAGCGGGTTTTTCTGGTGCTTTGGGGGATTTATTATTTTTTTTTTGCCAACGACGGTGTTTAAGAGCAGGAACTGGGGGGGGGGGGGGGTGATGGGTGTCACGTCTTGCACCCGGTTGGTGCCTGGCACATCCCGGCCTTGCCTCGTGCCCCGGCCGGTGCCAACGTGGCTAATTGCCGTTATATAACCCGCCTCGTTAGGTCTCCTCCTTGGGAAAAGGTTTCAGGGCCCTGACTCACCGCCGGGGTTTCCATAAGGGGGGGCTCGGAGCCTTCCCCACCGGGCTGGGACCCCCGCCGGGGGTGAGCGGGTATTTTTTGGGGGCCGTCCCCCACCACCTCCCGCTTTTGGGGTCACCTTTAAGAGAAGGACCGTGAGCACCGGCGAGGTCTGTCCGGGATGCGGGAGGGGGGTTTGCGGTGCCGGTGTCGAGGTGTGGATGGAGGAGGGGGGGGCACCCCGCGGGGGCATTTTTTGGGGTATCCATGCGTTGGTTTAGGGCTCTCGATACCCTGGGTGCCGGAGGTGGCCAAAAATCCTCTTTGGGGTGGGTTTGGGTGAGGAGTTTTGGGGTTTGAAGGCGAAACCCCACCAGGCTGGGAGCCCTGCCGGGAGTGACGGGGTATTTTTTTGGGGGGGGGTGTGTGTGTGTGTATTTTTTTTCTCTCCCTGCAGAACAAGGAGCTGAAGAGCCGCCTGGCCAGCTCGGAGGGGCTGCAGAAGCCCAGCAGCAACGTCTCGCAGCTGGAGGCGCGGGTGGAGGAGCTGCAGGACCGGCTGCAGGCGGAGGAGAGGTACCGGCCACCGGGACCCCCAGGAGGGGGTGATGGTGGTGGTGGTGGTGGGGTTGCCTTCAGCCTCGCCCACCCCCCATCCCTTGCCTCCTCCCCAGGGAGAAGAGCGTCCTGCTGTCCTCCAACCGCAAGCTGGAGAGGAAGGTGAAGGAGCTCACCATCCAGATCGATGACGAGCGGCAGCACGTCAGCGACCAGAAGGACCAGGTGGGTGGCAGCCCCTGGAGATGCTGGTGGGAGGAAGAGGAGGAGGAGGAGGAGGAAGGGGGGCTTCGGGACACCCTGGAGTGCTTGTCCCCGCACCGGCGGGGAATTCCCATGGGAATTGCTCGGTCTCCCACCAGCTGAGCCTGAGGGTGAAGGCCCTGAAGCGTCAAGTGGACGAGGCGGAGGAGGAGATCGAGCGGCTGGAGGGGGCCCGTAAGAAGGCGCAGAGGGACCTGGAGGAGCAACACGAGCTCAACGAGCAGCTCCAGAACCGCATCAAGGCACTGGAGAAGGAGGCCTGGTAGGGGACACGGAGGGGGAGAGGGGTCCCAGCCCCAGCCCCGGGCTGGAGGAGGGTCCCCAGCCCTGTCTCCGGGCTGGAAGAGGGGGAAGGAGGGGGTCTCAGCCCCATTTCCAGGCTGGAAGAGGGGGAAAGAGGGGGAAGGAGGGGGTCCCAGCCCCATTTCCAGGCTGGAAGAGGGGGTCCTGGCCCTGTCCCCAGGTTGGAGAAGGGTCCCCGGCCCCATCTCTGGGCTGTTAGAGGGGGAAGGAGGGGGTCCCAGCCCCGGGCTGGAAGGAGGGGGTCCTAGCCCCAGCCCCAGCCTGGAAGGAGGGGGTCCTGTCCCTGTCCCCAGGCTGGAGGAGGAGGGTCCCCAGCCCTGTCCCTGGGCTGGAAGAGGAGGAAGGAGAGGGTCCCTGTCCCTGTCCCCAGACTGGAAAGAGGGGGTCCCTGTCCTGGGCTGGAATGAGGGGGTCCCAGCCCTGTCCCCAGGCTGGAAAGAGGGGGTCCCAGTGCCGGCCCTGGGCTAGAAGAGGGGGTTCCGGCCCTGTCCCCTGGCTGGAAGTGGGTCCCAGCCCCTTCTCTGCGCTGGAAGAAGGGGTCCCAGCCCTGTCTTCAGGCTGGAAGGAGGTCCCAGCCCAGCCCCAGGCTGGAAGGAGGGGATCCCGACCCCTTCTCCAGGCTGGAAGAGGGGGTCCCATCCCCGTTCCCAGGTGAGGGACCCCCCCATCCGACCCCTCTTGTCCCCCCCCAGGCGCAAAGCCGCCCGCTCGGCCGCCGACTCCTCCCTGCAGGACGCCCAGCTCAGCTCGGACGAGGAGTTCGACAGCGCCTACGGCCCCTCCTCCATCGCCTCGCTGCTCAACGAGGCCAACCTCCAGACCAGCTCCTGCTGACCCCCACCGCCCCCCACCCCGGGAGCCGGCCCCCGACCCCCCTGCTCCCTGCAAAACCTCTCCCGATACCAAGGACACGAGGGAAGGTGGGGTGGGGACCCGTGGGGTGGGGACCCCCCCCCCGGGTTGTTCTCTCCCCTCTTCCTCTTCATACGGGTCTCAGGGTGCGTTTGCACTGAAGTTTTTTGCCGGGGGGGGGGGGAGATACCGTGGCCGGTGTCCCCTGTGGTGACCGGGTCCTGCCAGGACACCACGGCCCCGGGGGGTCGGGCTCCCGTGGGGGCAGCCGGAGGGGTTGGGGGCACCCCTGGCTCTGGCCCCCCCCTCTTTATTTTTATATGCAACTGCCCTTTGCCCCCCCCCGGCCTTTTTCCCCCTCTTCAAGTGCTATTTTAAATAAAATCAAGCATTTTAACGCCCGCAGCTGATGGTCAGCACAGGGCCACCAGGCTCCCCCCCGGCTCGGGGAGACACATGGCTCCTTTTCCCCGCTCCGCTGGATCTGGCCTGGAGATAAATCCTCGTTATCGCTAATTAACGAGGATGGGAGCCTTGCCAACTGCTAATTAGCGCCATTGCGTTGATTGGCAGGTGGTTACCGCAGTTGCCCTCCGTGGCCTCCAGCGGGGCCGAGCTGGGACGGTTCCCCCGGGGGGGGGGACACCCACACCTCCTGATGCCTCAGTTTCCCCTCCCGCACCCCGGGGACGGACGGACGGACGGACGGAGGGGATGGACGGACGGAGGGGAGGGACACGGTGATGGCACCGGGGACCCCCCCCCATCTCCTCTCCCCTCCCTGTCGGCCACCTCTCCCCATCCTCGTCGTCGCCACCGCCCAGGGTGGTGGTGCCAGGCTCGGCCGTGCCCGGCACCCGGCCCCGCACCCACGGCGTCCCCGCGGCGGCGGCACCGGGGCCGGCACAACCGGTTCTGCCCTGGGCTCCTCCCGGCCACGCGTGTCGGAGCCGCGGTCATCCACCCTCTGCTGTGCCTCAGTTTCCCCCCGCCAGCCCCCCCAGCCTTGGTTGAGGGGGGGACACAGGGGGTGCCCAAGGGGAGGAGGCGCCGGTTCCCACGGCCAAAATTTGCCGGCCCACGGCTTTGCCGCCGGCAGGCAGCCCCCCGGGGGGTGACGTCCTCCAGCCGCAGAAAATCCCGCTGCCCCAATTGCCCCCCCCTCTTCCAGCGCCCCGGGACGGGGTGTCCCCACCCCAGGGCTGGAACGTGTCCCCAGTGACCGCACGGGGCTGGGGCCGGTGGTGACCCTGAGGCCGGCTGAGCTCATCACACCGGTATGCGGCAATTAGCGCCGGGCATGGGGGGGGCAGCCGGCACACCCAGGCCGCCCAGCGCGGCACGAGGCCACCCGCCCCCACAGTCCGCGGTCCCCAAAACCCCTGGCAGTGCCCGGGGGGGGGGGGGGGGGGGGGTGGCTACCCCCGGGGTCACCACGGTGGGCGGCCGGTGACCCCCATAGCTCCGGGTGGGGGCACCTCCTGTCAGGCTGGGCTGGCACCCAGGGACCGAACACCCCCCAGGCGTGTGGGGGGACCAGCCCTGGCAGAGTTGGGGGCCCCATGGCACGGTTTGGCGGGATTTGGCACGGTTTGGCGGGATTTGGCACGGTTTGGTGGGGTTTGGCACGGTTTGGTGGGGTTTGGCACGGCTTGGCAGGGCACCGCAGCGCTCGGGGCTGGCGGGCAGGCCCCGGCTGGGTTTGGCAGGACCTGGCGAGGGTTTGGCCGGGCGCGGGCGGGGCCCGTTGTGGCTTTGGCACGGCCGCGGGGCGGTTTTGGGGCGGTTTGGGGGCGGTTTGGGTCGGACTTCGGCACGGCCCGGGCGCGCGGGGGCGTGGCCACAGCGACGGAGGGGGCGTGGTTTGAGGAGGGGGTGTGGTCAACGCGGAGGCGGGGTTATCCAGAGGGGGCGTGTTGGGGGCGTGGTCACGAAGGGGGCGTGGCCCTATAAAAGGCGGGGCGGCGGCGGCGGGTCCCGGCAGTCGCGGCGGGGCCATGAACGGGCTGAAGGGCTGGTGCGCGGTGCTGGACGTGCGGCCCCACGGCGAGACCCCGGTGAGACGCGGCCTTCGAGACCCTCCCGCGGCCCGCCCCGACGCGGGGGGGGGCCGCCCCTTCCCTTCTCCCCGTGGGGCGGGGGGGTCCCCGGGACGCACCCTCGGCGGAGCCGGGCTGTGCCCACCCGGTATCGTTGGCCTGTGGGCTCCTCCGTGGGGAGGTTTGGGGGGGTTTGTGCGGCACCTACAGCTCCTCTCCACCCCGGGGGGGGGTCGGGGGTCCGTGGCTTTGGTCCCCCGTAGGGTCCTCGGAGACCTAAGGACCCCCGGGAGCTGGGACGAGCCCCCCGAGGGGTGGGCGAGGACGGTGGAGCCCCCCAAGGTGTCACCATCGGGGCCCCCCCGTCGCGTTCCTGGGATTCCCGCTCCCAATGCAACCATCGAACCCTCCCCCAATAATGTGATTTTTTTTGGGGGGGTGGGGGGTCCGGCACCCCCCCGAGCAGAGCGTGGCGGCGGCGGGCGCAGCGACTCCCGTTTCGGCGTTTCCCTCCCGGGGCGTCGGGGGCCTCTCGCGTGTTTGGTGTGTTGGTTTTTTTTTTTTTTTCTCCCCCTCTTCCTTATCCTTTGGTTTTTTTTTTCCCCATCGCCGCCGGGACGGGCCCTGGGTGGGGCTGGCGGCACCCCAAAGCCGTCCTTGCGCCGGCGCGGCGCCCCGCTTTCCCCGCCGAAGGGAGCCCGGCGGCGTTGGGCTCGTCCTGCCCAGATTTAGGGGAACCAGAAGGGGGGGGGGGGGCTATGTGTGTCCATCCCCCCCCCGAAAAAGGTACCGGTGGCGGGAGAAGAGCCGCCCCGATGCTCGGCCACCTTCCCCGGTGCCGGCGGCCGCCGGGCTCCCGTCCCGAGCGCCGTGGGGTGACTCAGCTCTGAGTCTCCCGGGGAGAGCCCTAATTCCCCGCAGCTTTCCCCGGCCTTATAAGGAGCGATTGCAGAGTTGGGGCTCGTTTGGCCCTAATGGCTTATTAGGGCGATGATAAGCGCCTCCGTAACGCCGGCCGTCTCCAAACATCCCCGAAACGCCGGAGCTGATCCTCGGGAGATACCCCTCTGGGTCAGGTCAGGCCTGTTCTTCACGGACGGACGGACGGACGGATGGACCTCCCCGCCGTCACAAAAGGCCACCGTCCCCGCTCGGTGCCGCTTCTCCTCCTCCCGGGAGGTTTCCCCGGGAACGGGGTCGGGGTCTCTCCCAAGTGGGGTTTGTTGGGTTTTTTTTTTAGAGGGGGAGGGAAGCTAGATGATGGAAAAATAGCCCAAAAGGTTTAAAACGGGCTTTGGTGGCCCAGAAAGGCTGTCCCCCGGCCAGGGGCGCTCGCCACCGTTGCCGGGGGACCCTCGGTTGGGGCCAAAGGGGCCACTGGGATTTTGGGAACACCTCCCCGAAGGAGCGTCCCCTCCATCCCCTGGGGGGCTGCGGCCGTCACCGGGATGGGGCTGAGCTCTCCCCACTGGAGAACTTTGGGAATGGCCCAAAGAAAGGGGGGAAAATGGCCCAAAGAAAGGGGGGAAAATGGCCCAAAGAAAGGGGGGAAAATGGCCCAAAGAGGGGGTGCCGGGCTGGGGTCACTCCTGGGGGGTGCCCACTTGGGCCCTTAAGGACCCCCTTTCCACAGGACGTGGGGTTTTTTTCTCCTCCCCCCGAGCAGGAGCGGGGTGGGAGTCGCTCCATCCCCTTCCCAGCCCCACAGATCCCTCCTGCCTTCCCCGGAAAATAACGGAGGGGGTCCCCAGCCCCCCACCCCCTCCTCCCTGGGGCTGTGCACGGGCGGCGAGTGCCGGGGGAGGGGGTTTAACTCCAGGCGGGAGGTGAAGGAGCGGGGGGGTACGGGGGGGGGGGGTCCCCGGGGCTCCCGTCCTCCTGTTCTGGGCTGAATTTGGCACCTCGGGGGTCTGGGGGGGGGGAGGACGGCGTGTGGTGGCCACAGCATCCCTCTGGGTTGCCCCGGCTTTACGTCGGGGAAGTTGCTTCTCCCGGAAAGAGCCCAAAACCCCCAAAATGACGGTGGGGGAGCGTCCCCGGGGCCGGGTGCGTGGGACGAGAGCCGAGGTGGGGGCTGCTCCTCCTCTCCCTCCTCCCCCTCCTGCCCCCCGAGCCTGCCCCGCACCCAAAAAGCTGGTTTTCTGCCCCGGAAGTCCAGTCCTGGGCTTGAGGGTCCATCCTGTGTCTTGCCCCACCCCCACCCCCCACCCCCCCCCCAGCTCCAGGGAGGAGGAGGATGGAGCCGGTGTTTGCCCGGCTGGTTGCCCACCAAAGTTTGGTGGCCCCAACCTCTTTGCTTGGTGCCACCAGCCGTTATGGTGGGCTCGGTGGCAGCTTGATCCAGGAGCCAGGGGGTGGGTGTGTTTTTTTGTTTTTTTTTTTCCTAAATAAACAAAAAGTGGGGAGGGGCGACACGGCGGGGAGGGGGGACATGACACCCCTGAGCCACCAGGACCCTCCGCCACCAGCCGCTCCGTGCCCTTGTCCCCGGCGTGTCCCGGTGGCTTCGGGCGATGCTTTCCGTGCGGGCGCTGCCAGTTTTCCATCTTCCCAAATTCCCCCCCCCCAACCTCCCCCCCGCATCCTGGCGGATTTTACACCTTTCTCACCAAACTTCCCAACTTCTCGGGTCTTGTTGAGGGGGGGAAAAAAAAAAGAAAAAAGCCAAAAGCACCCCCTGGAGTGAAAGAAATCCGGGCGCCGGCGAAGCTTCTCCGGGATAATTGTTGTCCCGGATTGTTGGGGGGGTGGGGGGGGGGAGCGGAGGGGCTTGGCCCCCCGTTTTGGGGGATCCGTAGGAGGCTCCCAGGGGAGCGCGAGCAGCTCGCCCCAAATATTTTGGAAACAAGCAGATGGCTTGTCGAGACTTGGGCGGGCGAGGGAAGAGCCGGGAAGGGCAGGAATACCTTTCGGAAAGAGGAGGAGGAGGAGGAAGGTGACGTGGCCGAGGTGGTGCCGAGGGGTGGGCTCCCACCCCGGTTCCGCGGAGCTGCCACCCCCCACCCCCCCCCCGTTTTTTGGGGTTACCTTTGAGAGAAGGACCATGAGCACCGGGCACCGGCGGGGTCTGTCCGGGATTGATGTGGGGGGTGGGGGGGGTTGTGGTGTCGAGGTGTGGATGGAAGAAGGGGGGGTGCACGGACCCCACGGGGGCGTTTTTGGGGTGTCTGTGCCTTGTTTTAGGGCTCTGGGGGCCGGAGGCGGCCAAAACGCCTCTTTGGGGTGGGTTTGGGGTGAGGAGTTTGGGGGTTTGAAGGCAAAACCCCAGCGGGTTGGGGGCCTCCTGGGATGCTGGTGGCCACGGGCCGGGGACCCCCCCGCGGCCGGGACGGGCTCGGGAGCCCCGGTGGCCACGGTGGGACCCGGTGAGAAGGACGAAGGAGGATGCTCCCTGGATGAAGGCGTCGGGGCTCGCAGCCCTCGTGTGCTCACCACTGCTCACCCCCATCCTTTGCACGGCTCCGGAGCTGGAGAAGGGGGGGGGGGGGGAGCAGGGGGGGTGGGAAAAATAAAATAAAATAAGGCTTTTTGGGGCTAAAAGGCGTCTGTTTCGCAGGAGAGCGTGAAGGTGCTGCAGCTGACTCTGCCCAATGACCTCCCGGGGCAGCGCCGGGAGCAGCCCAAGCAGAAGGTGGGTTTTTCTCCCCCCCCCCGTGGCTTAGTTTGGGTCAGAAAACGCACATTTTGGAGTCGATTTTTTGGTGGGGGGTGGGGGTGGGAAAATGGTGGTTTTTTTCC
>JAOQGH010000016.1:2539352-2549499 GCA_025769975.1 Gallinago jamesoni | reverse complement strand
CCTGGCCCAGGTTGCCCAGAGAAGCTGTGGCCGCCCCATCCCTGGAGGGGTTCAAGGGCAGGTTGGAGGGGGCTTGGGGCAACCTGGTCTGGTGGGAGGTGGCCCAGCCCAGGGCAGGGGGGGGCACTGGGTGAGCTTTAAGGCCCCTTCCCACCCAAACCATCCCGTGGTTCTATTTAGGCCTCTCCCTGGTGCTCCTGCTCCACTCAGCGGCCTGAGCCCCCCGCTCCCCCGGCTCTGTGTTGGCCGTAGCTCCTGCTGTGAGGGGAGGAGGCGAAGAGAGCGTGGCCCTGCCATGGTGCTGCTCCTCCCTGGGGATAAGGGGGGGTCCCTGGGGTCCTCCATGACCGGGGGGGCAGGAGAGGCCTGTGGGTCCCTGGGCCCGTGGTGAGGCCCACAGACCCCCCGGGCCTGGGCCTGAGGCCTGGTGGAGGCCTGGCCCTGTGGCACGGCCTCTCTGCCACTTATTGCCTTTGGTGGCTCACTGATGTCATAGCAGTGATGTCACAGGAGTGACGTTACAGAAGCGGCATCACGTGAGTGTCGTCACAGCGGTGACATCACCGCAGTGACATCACAGTGCGGCGCCGCCCCGCCTACCCCCCCTCCCACCCCTGTTGCCGTGGCGACCGCGTCGGCGCGGCACTACAACTCCCGGCAGGCCTCGCTCCCGCTCCGCCGGACTACGTTTCCCAGCGCCTGGCGAGGGGTGGCCGGAGGACTACGTTTCCCGTCGTCCCTTTCGAGGAGGGGGGGCGGTGCCCTACGGTGGCCGGCGGGGCGGCGGTCGCGTGACGGGCCGGCCCGGGCGCTGCTCGCCAAGATGGCGGACGAGGAGGGCGAGGGGCTGCCGCGCTCGGCGGCGGCGCCGCAGCGGAACGGCGGCGGGGAGGGGGCCCCGGTAGGGCCGGGCGGGCCCCGCGTCGTCCGCATCGTCAAGTCGGAGTCCGGCTACGGCTTCAACGTCCGCGGCCAAGTGAGCGAGGGCGGCCAGCTGCGGAGCATCAACGGCGAGCTCTACGCCCCGCTGCAGCATGTCAGCGCCGTGCTGGGCGGCGGGGCCGCCGACCGCGCCGGGGTGCGCAAGGGGGACCGCATCCTGGAGGTGTGAGTACGGGGGGGCCGCCGCCCTGCTGCCCTGCCCGGCTTTTGCGGGGGGTGGGATGCGTGGGGGTGCTGCCCGCCCCCGCCCCGCCGCCGCCGCTGGGGAGGGGTTTGGGGGAGCCCTTGGGGGGGCTGAGCCCTGGGGGGGGTTGTGGAGGGGCTTGGGGGGCAGCCCTGATGGCACTGAACCCCGACGTGGGGGGTATTGAGGGAGCCCTGAGGGGGCTGAGCCCCAATGAGAGGGTTTGGGGGAGCCCTGGAGGGGCTAAGCTTCGCCGGGGGATTGGAGCGTCCTTTTTGGGGGGGCTGAGCCTCTTTGGGGGAGTCGTGAGGAAGGGCTGAGCCTGGCGGGGGCTCAGGGGTCTTATGGGAGGGAGCCTGTAATGGGGGGCCAGGGCGGCTGCCCCTCGGTGGGGACGCTGGGGGGGGTTCTGGGGGCAGCTGGACCTCGCTGGAGGCTTGGAGGGGGGCTGGTTTGTGGGGGCTCTGGGGGGTCCCCCGGGGAGGTTCCTCTGAGGAGCTGCATTTGGCTGCCCAGGTGCTTTGGGGACCCCTGGTGAGGGGGGCTGGTCTGGTCTCTTACTGGGGGGGCTGGGCCAGGGAGCCTTTATGAGGGGCTGGTCTCCCCTCAGTGGGGGATTTGGGGACCCCTTATGAGGGGGCCAGGCCAGTCTCTCACCCCCGGGGACCCCTATATCCAGAAAGGGGTGGGGGCTGCCTTCATCCTCTCGTGGAGGGTTTTAGGGAGTTGTGGGGCTCTGTCTTCCCCCCGGGGGGGGCTCTGGGGGTGGAGGGGGACAGTCTCCATCTCCTTAAAGGTGAGACACTCATTTTTTTTAGGGTGTTATTTAGAGGGGTTGAGGGTTGGGAGGGTGAGTCTGGGGTCCCCTTCAGCAGCTCATCCCTGGGGAGATTCTCCTCCCCCACCCCCTTTGTTTTTTGGGGGACATCCCTTGGATCGCAGAGCAGGAAGGGCTCCTCAGCAGCAGAAATACCTGTAGGGGCTTCATCCCGGCATCTGCCCCCCCAGATGGGAAGGGGGTGGTGGGAGAGGGTGGCAGAGGTGGGGGATGTGTCTGGGGGGGCTCCGAGCTCCTGGAGAAAAGCTGATGCCGGGTGAGGAGGGGGCTGGAGGGATGGGGAGAGCCAGAGGAAGGGTCCGTGGCTGGCACAAGCTGGTGCTGGGCTGGGTGGGCTCAGGGGTGGCCCCCTCCCATGGCCAGGATGAGGTGTGTGAAGGTGAAAACCCTCCTCTGGTGCGTGGAGACCCCCCAAGGGGTGGGCAGGGGGCTCCTTTGGGACAAGAGCAGGGTGCTCTCTGGAGCTGGTGGCCCACCCCCCCCCCACCAGTAGCCACAAGGCTTGGCAGGAGGTACCAGAGGTGGAAGCGGATGGGAATGGATGGGACCAGACGTTTGGGTTTGATTTTTGGGACCTCGGGGTGTCCAGGGCTCTGTGGTAGCTGTTTCTCCACAGCGAGAGCTCCAACGTGAGCCCCAAACCACCTTTCCCTGGGGGGAATGCTTCAGCTGTGTGGAAACGGATCTCCACCCCCACAAAAAAACCACCCCAAACCTTAAACTTTGAGCCCGTTTTTGGGACTGACACCGGTTAAACCTCCCCGAGGGAGGTGTGTTTTTCTGAGCGTCTTCCCCTTCCCCTCGTGGTTCTCGGGGCCGGTGCTGCCCGATGCCTCCTGATCCTGGCGTGTTCGTGCTGAGCTGGTGAAGTTCAATTACTTATTAATTAGAGGGAATTCGCAGCAGCAGGAGCGCTTCGCTGCCAGTGCTCGCGGGCTGCGGTGTGGGGAGGACGGCAGCGTGGCTTTGGGGCCAGCAGAGGAGCGCTCCTCTGAGTAGCCCGTGGCTACTGAGCCCGGCCGTGCCCCGCGGGAAGCTGGCTGTTGGGATTTGGCTCCTTCCCGTGTGACCCAAATACTTTACGCTTTGATTTTATTTTATTTTATTTATTTATTTATTTTTTCAATTCTTTTTCTGTGCAGAAGAACAGTTTCAGGGGGTGAGTTCTGCACCTGGAGGATCTACTTGAGAGAAGACTGTTGGTTGAGCGAGGGGGGGATGTTGTGTGTGTGTGTGTGTCGCGAGGGGCTGCGCTGGGATTCTCCTGCTAAAGAAGGGGGGGGGGAGATGCTTAAAACTAAAAAAAAAAAAAAAAAATGCTGTTTGAAATGGGAGGTGGGTTTTGAGGCCGGGGATGGAATTGGGGTTCAGCCTCCCCCCGGTGTCTCCCCCGAATTTGCTCTGTCGCCGAACCGACACGGCAGAGTCTGAAAGAGCTAAAATCTGCAGATGGTGGTGTTTCAGGAGGGTGTTTGCTGGTGGCCCCCCCCTCCCCTCCCCAGCAGGGCAGCTTCTGCTGGAAGGACGGGGCATTTCCTCTTCCTCTTTATCTCCTGGGAGAAGCGGCTTTTAATTTGCCCGTGGATCTTCTTGTAGCGCTGCCAGTTTGGCTCTGGCCCTTTCCCATTATCGGCTCTTGCTTTCCTTACCCTGATGGCATCAATCTGCCCGAAAATGCTCCCAGCACCAGCCCCTTTTGGGCGGCGTGAGGACCCCCCCTGCCCCAGGGGACCCTGCTTCTCCCCCGGGTCTGTCAAAACCCGGCTCCTGTGAGTGAAAAACCCTCGCGGGGTTGTGAGCGGGAGTAGAAAACAATAAAACAAGACTCCAAAAATAGCTCTGATTTCCCTTCCTTTCCACAGCAGCACCCTGCGCACAATGGTGGGGGTGGTGTTCCCCGGGAGGCTCGGGGGCATGTCCGATGCCATCATCCCGGCACGGCCCCCGGTTTGTCCGCCCGAGGGACCCCTGGTGGGTTTGGTGGTCACAGGGAAAGCCGGGGTGGGGGTCCGGAGCGGGGCGGTGGGAGGAACAGCTCGGTGTCTCTGCAGATCATAGAGTCATGGAATGGTTTGGGTGGGAAGAGACCTGAAAGACCTTTGAGTTCCAACCCCCTGCCCTGGGCAGGGACATCTCCCACCACACCAGATGTCTCCAAGCCCCCTCCAACCTGGCCTTCAACCCCTCCAGGGATGGGGCAGCCACAGCTTCTCGGGGCAACCTGGGCCACGCTCTCACCACCCTCACAGCAGAGAAGTTCTTCCCCACATCTCGGCTCCATCTCCTCCTCCTCCTACGGCTCACCTCCCTCATCAAGAGTTCCCCCCCAGCTTTTCTGGAGCCCCTTTAGGAACTGGAAGGGGCTCCAAGGTCTCCCTGGAGCCTTCTCTTCTCCAGGCTGAACTCTCCCAGCCTCCCAGAGGGGCTCCAGCCCTCCCAGCATCTCCGGGGCCTCCTCTGACCCCGCTCCAACAGCTCCATGTTGAGGTTCTCACCCCCCCGGCACCCCACGTCTCTGAGCTCCGGGGGGGGCTCAGTGAGCTCCAATTGGGCTGGTTGTGCCCCAAACTGGGCCTGGGCAAGCAGTATTTTTGGAGCATGAGCCTGAGACACCGAGATTCTTCCAATGTGTCACCGTGGTGGAATGATTTCCCCTCGCTGCGGAGTGTTCAGCAGGTGGTGACTCCTCTGTGGGGTCTGTCCCCCCACGGCCCTTCCCCACCTCGCTCAGGGGACGTGTGTGGGGCTGGAAGACCCAGAAGGCACCCCACACCCCCCATCCCTGTGGGGCTGAGGATCCGGATGCTTTAACGTGCATGTGGTTTCCCTGGACGAGGTGGAGGAGCACAACCCGCTCCCCCATCCTCCTCCGAGGCCGAAGGGTGTTTGGGGGAGACCGAGGGGTGTTTGGGGTGTTGTCTGAAGGGTTTATTCCACCCTTTCTCCCCATCCTCCTCCTCACCCCGCTCCCCTATGCAGCTTTCCGAGGTGGGGTTTGCAGCGCGGCCGTGGCGTGCTCTCTAATCTCCTTAGCTGGCTGCCTGTTTGTGGGTGTCGAGGGCATTGGAGACAGACAATGAAAGCTAATTTAGCTCTTGATTATCACCCTGAATGACAATCATAACTAATCTTGACAGGGAAGAGCATCTCGCTGGCGTTTGCTCCGTTTGCGGGGGAGCTCGCTCAGAAATAATTGCGCGGATGAAGAAAGGGGTTTGTTCCCCACGTCGTTGAACTGTGTGGGGCGGAAACCTGGTCCCACCTGGGTGAGATTGGTGGGGGGGTACCAGAGAAATGGTCTCCATCGTTCATTCCTGCACCCAAAAAACATCCAAAATGGTCACGGCACCGGCTGCTGCCAGGGAAGGTGTCGTCGTGCCCCTCGATGTGGGTCCCGATGGAATAACCCCCACCCCAGATGGCCTCTGCCTGACCCTCACGGTGTAGGAGGCATTTCCCTCAGGAGATTAAACCCTTTATCTCTCCTTGGTCTAAAGTCTAGTTTTGTGGAGTGGTTTGGGGAGGGGAAAAGCTGGTTCTGCTCCGGCGAGTGCCGGGTGGATCTGCCTCGGCGTGTCCTGCCGATGGACACTGCTCCACCGCGCCGTCCTCCCCGAGCAATCCCCAATCCCCCCTCCCCAGCCTCTCCAGGCTCCATCCCTCGCTTTCCCATCCATGTTTCGGGAGCGTTTTCTCGGGGGTCGGCATCTCTTTTCCCCCTCTGACAAACGGGGCTGCCGGAGGGGAGTGAAGGCTGTAGCTTAGGGCTTGGAGTGGCTGGGGTCTCCTGACTGCACCAGCTCTTGGAGTGAAAAACTGCAAATGTTGTCTCTTTTCTTCCTCGAGAGATGCCAGCGGTGGGTAAACGAAGAGCCCTCCTGTGCTGGGTTTCCCATTCAGCGCACAGTTGGAGAAACACATCTCCCCGGGTTTAAGGCTCCTGCCGTGGGTTTCAGCAGCTCTGTGTGTGCCCGGGAACGGTGGCCGAAGCAGGAGGGATTTGAGCCCCTTTTTCTGTCTCCTGTGCCCTCTGCTCCCGCTTTGGTCCTCTCAAGGTGACAAAGCCAACGGGTCAGTCCCCGTGGGCTCCTGGTGGGGACGTTGGTGCTGGATGTCGGTGCCTGGTGAGTTGTGGTGGCTTTTTCCCTGCCCACCCTTTCCCATCCCCGCTCCCCGGACGCAGGGGAGGCAGCGACAGGCGAAATACAAGGCAGGGGAAGAGTTTCCTTTTGGTGGGATTCAATCCTGCGCCGGCTGCGGATGGAAACGGTGTCGAGAGCCTCGTGAAGCCCCGGATCCCAGGCTGCTGGTGGGACTGGGATGCTTTTCTTTGGAGGGCTGGAGCACAGGACGCCGCCGGAGGAGCCATCTCGTGATGCTTTCAGCCTGTGGTTCTGCAGGGTCCTGGCCGAAGGAGGGCGGTTGGGACGGCGACGCCACCGTGGCAGGCTGGAACTCGGTCACCAGCAGGCGGGGGAGAATCTGGGGCTGCAGAAGGGAACAGATAAGAATCGTCGCTTTGATGTTGGTCAGAAAAGGTTACGCTTAAAAGCCCGGCTCCGTGCGAGCGCCGGGGCTTGTGGTCCAGCAGCCTCGGTCTCTGGGCTTTTTGGGGTGGTTTTCTCACCGTTCAGGGCAGGGGACACCAAGGAGGCCTTGACCCAGATCCCATCTCCTCTTGCTGAGCGCAGCTCACTGCTCCTGAGCTTCCGGAGAGGGCTCCACACAGCTTTGGTCTCAAAAGTGCCCAAAACATCATCCCTTTTTCAGCAGGACTAGTATTTCCCCATGTCGAGTCGGTCCTTGTTTGCTTTTCGGCACTATTTAGTTTTTAACCTTCTGAAAGGTCAACATTCTTTGCATCCAGGGAGTCCCAGGAGCGTGGATTCGGGAGGAGAGGCTGGGGATGGGAGCAGGGGAACAGCAGTCACACCTTTTGCCGGAGGGGAGCCCCTCGATACGCGCAGGGCACGTTCAAACTTCCTTAAAATGTTGTGAAATGGCCATTATCCAGCCTCCTCCTTGTCCCTCCTGCGTGAGAGACGGGAAAGGTCGCTCCAGTTGCACTGCTCGGTGTCTTCCTGGTTTGGGTTTTTTTTTGTTTGTTTTTTTTTAAATCTGTTTGGAGTAATATTGGTGTGAGTCTGGATTTCTCGGGGGTGGAAGAGGAAGGCTGGATCCCCTTCTCTGGGGGGATCAGGAATGGGGAGATACTGCTCCAACCCCACGGTTGGATTTTCTGCGGGACAAGCCGGGAGACGCTGCCCCGTGCCCCGTAAGCTCCTTAACTCCTCGTCTTTATTCCCGGTGCCTCTCCCGAGGAGGGAGGCTGCTGATCCCTGCCGTGGCTGCCCTTGTCCCTGGAGCTCATCTTCAGCCCTCTCCTTCCTCCCTCAGCCCTTCTCGGAGCGACCTGTCACCACTGCTCCTGTCTCAGCCCTGTCCCCAAAACCTCTCCCAGGGCTGGATGTCAGGAAGAACCAGGGTTTTGGAGAAGGAGGAGGATTTCAGGGAGCTGCTTGGTGTGATATATTGAATTTTAGGGGCTGGGTGTGCTTGGGGCCGAGCGTCAGGAGCTGGAAGATGCTCCTGGTTTTGCCGGACGGATCCAGCTCCGCTTGTTCCACCTGGGTTTTGCTGCTCTCACCCTGGCTGTGGGGCTGGGTTCCACCGTGGTGGCCCTTGTGATGGCATGGGGTGGCAGGAGATGCTCGTCTGCTAAAACCCAAAGCCTTTTCGATGACCTGGGTGGGTTTTGGGGTGTTTTTCCCGGGGCGGTTTGTCGGGTGGGTTTTAGGGCTTTGCCTGAAGCCAGCACACAGGCGGGCCGTGCTCTCCCCATCTCCAGGAAGCTCACTGCAGGCTTCCTCGCGGTGAATTCCCATGTCATCTCCTGACAGACAGACAGCTGGGGAATTTTAAGAAATCTTTGCAGAAAAATGAGTCATTCGGTGTGCGGATGGGAGAAGTGAAATGTTCTTCCCCATGTCTGGGGGATCTTGCTCGTTCGGCTCAGCGTGGTGGCGGGGGGGGGGGGGGGGTTTGCCTGCTTCCTCCTCGGGGTCTCCTGGCATTTGCCAGCGGTTCCTGCCGAGAACACTGCTCCCTGGGTGTCCCCTGGGTTCCTGGGCTGGGGAGAGAGACACTTCCCACACCCTGCTGGCGGGGTTGGGGGGGCACATGTGGGTATTTCAGCAGCTCGTCCCCCTTCCAGCCGGGGGACCGTGTCCACCCGCAGCTCATCGTCTTCAGCCTCCTGCTTTGGAGACTGAGCCTCCAAGGGGCTTTTAAATTCATTACGGAGCAAACACCGCTCTGCTCTGCCCCCCAGCATGTGTTTTTGCCGGCGGGGGCTTTCTGACTCGCAGCCTGATGATATTTCAAGCGTAACCCCCAGAGTCTCCTTCCCCTCTTCCTCATCCTTCCTCACCTGGAGCTTCAGTTGGTGTTCAGGGAAATTCCCTTGCTCTTTGGAGCTGTGGAGGCTCCGGAGATGGGCTCCCTCCCGGCAGAGAAGTGTGTGTGGTGCGTTCGGGTTTTGGGTTTTCTTCCCCAATTCTGTGGTTGTCTCGCTGACGGGAAAAGCCTCGCTTTCTGGGTTACGGCCGTGCCGTGGGGTACCACTGAGAAACGGTGAAAACTGCAGAACTTGCATTAAATACCCAAGGGGGTAAAAAAAAAAGTAATGAAAAAAAAAAGTCATTGAACACAAGTCAGGAACTCAGAACGGGAGAAAGCATCCAGAGGGAAAAATGAGCGTAGAGCAGAGCGAAGCTGGAGCGGTCGGGGCTGGAGGGACTTCCACGGGGAGCAGACGTGGTGGGTCTCTGGGCCGTGGGTTGGGGGCTTCTGCGGCCACCTCTGCCTTTCTCATGGCTTTTCTGCTTTCCCCTCCTCAGGAACGGGGTGAATGTTGAAGGAGCAACGCACAAGCAAGTGGTGGACCTGATCCGCGCCGGGGAGAAGGAGCTGATTCTGACGGTGCTGTCGGTGCCTCCCCACGAGGCCGACAACCTGGATCCCGGCGACGACTCCTTGGGCCAGTCCTTCTACGACTACACGGAGAAACAGGCCGTGCCCATCTCCATCCCCACCTACAAGCACGTGGAGCAGAACGGCGAGAAGTTTGTGGTTGGTACCAGCTGGGACAGGGTTTTTCTGCAGGTGGGACGTGTCTGCACCCCGGGCTGTTGTGGTCCTTGCGTTAGGGATTGTTGGTGCCTTCAGGATGGGGCCACGTTAATTTATTATTGACTGGTTTTGACGCTGGTTTATTTAGATGCTCCCGTCCTCACTCTTCCTGTCCTCGGTTATTCTTTTCTGGCTATTTCCCACGTGCTGGGAAACCTTTTTATTGGCAAATCTGGAATAGCGTGATCTCTGCTGAAGGTGAAATAGGAAGCTGTGTTGTCGGTGTGGGTTGGTATTCGTACCTCCTGCTCTCCAGCCAGCCTTAAGGACATCCGCGAGAGGTGTAAAAGCAAAGTCAGCAGATGCCTTGAAGCGCAGCAGTTTCTTTTCCCTTCCATCTCCCTTCCTGGAGTGTCGGGGGAAATAGCTGTGGGAAGTCCTTTTCCTTTGGGTTTCCTGCCTCTCCCGTTGCCTTTACTGGGGGGGGGTGGGAGTCGTTACCCAGATACTGCCGTCTGTCATCGGGGGGCCTGAGGAGGATGTGTCCTCTGAGGCTTCAGGTGGGCTCTGGCTCGGGGGGGGCGGTGGGCTGTGGCTGGTGAGGAGGGGTTTGGAGAGGGACCCCCACGGGGCTGGACAAAGACACTCTTTCCTCTTGCAGCACTTGGGGTGTTTTCAACCCCCCCCTCTCGGCCGGGCCTCGCCGAGCTCTTCTGCTTCCTCTTCCTCGCCTGGCTGTGGGGTGATGGCAGTTTGCAAGCCCAGCGTCTGTCTGGGGCACCCCAAACTCCAGCATCCCACGCTGGCCACTGGCTGCTGCTCTGAGCGTGCCACAGGGACCAGCAGAGCCTGGCCACTGGCTGCTGCTCTGAGCGTGCCACGGGGACCAGCAGAGCCTGGCCACTGGCTGCTCCCTGGAGTGTGCCACGGGGACCAGCAGAGCCTGGCCACTGGCCATTGCTCTGAGCATGCCATGGGGACCAGCAGAGCCTGGCCACTGGCTGCTGCTCTGAGCGTGCCACAGGGACCAGCAGAGCCTGGCCACTGGCTGC
>JAOQGH010000016.1:2406779-2526074 GCA_025769975.1 Gallinago jamesoni | reverse complement strand
TGTGAGGCTCTGAAATGGGGATGATTTGGTGTCATGGGGGTGCCACCACGATGGGTGACATCTCCGGGCGAGAGGGTCCCAGCCCACAGCTCAGTCCAGGGATACGGGGGTGTGGGGGTGTCCCTGTGCCCCCAGCTGACCCCCACCCCCTCTCTGCCCTGTCCCCAGGCCTTCCCCACGCTGGTGGGGGACATGGACAACAGCGGCAGCCTCAACGCCCAAGTGCTGCACCTCCTGGCCGAGCGCATCCGCACCAAAGCTGTCTTCCAGGTGGGGCCGGGTGGGAGCGGACCCTGGGGCGGGGGGTGCCGGGGGGGTGTCTCCGTCCACCCCGGGCAGTGGCGGGGACGGTGGCAGGACCCGCCGCGCTGCCCGTCCCCCCGCAGACGCACCAGGCCAAATTCATGACGTGGCAGTTCGATGGCGAGTACCGGGGGGACGACTGCACTGCCACCCTCACGCTGGGCAACCCCGACCTCCTCGGCGAGTCCGGTGAGCGGGGTGCCTCCCCCCCTCCGACAGCTGCCGGAGCCCCCCTGGGGGGGTTGCCGAGCGCTGAGGGCCATGCTCTGTCCCTGCAGTGATCCTGGTGGCCCATTTTCTCCAGAGCATCACCTCCCGCCTGGTGCTGGGCGGGGAGATGGTTTATCACCGGCGGCCGGGGGAGGAGGGAGCCATCCTCACACTGGCGGGCAAATACACGGGTACGTGGGGGCTGCAGGCATGGCGGGGGACATGGGCACAGCCCCGGGGGGGGACACCCATCCCCAGGTGGTGCCCTCCCCCTTTGCTTTCCTTCCCTTTTTCCAGCTCAGAAGTGGGTGGCGACGCTGAACGTGGGGTACGGTGGTGCCCACGCCAGCTACTACCACCGGGCCAATGAGCAGGTGAGTGCGTCCCCCACATCCCTGTCCTCCCACCCCATCCTTGTCCCCAGTGTGTCCCTGTCCCCCTCAGGACCCCACATTTTCCCCCCCTCGCCCAGGTGCAGGTCGGGGTGGAGCTGGAGGCCAATACGCGGCTGCAAGACACCACCTTCGCCTTTGGCTACCAGCTCAACTTGCCACAGGCCAACATGGTCTTCAGAGGTGAGCAAGGAGCTACGGGTGCCACCCAGAAGCCCCGGCACTGGTCAGACCCTCACTGTCGAACACCCCCCCACTGCAGGGCTCCTGGACAGTAACTGGAGCGTTGGGGGGGTGCTGGAGAAGAAGCTGCCCCCCCTGCCCGTCACCCTGGCTCTGGGCGCCTTCCTCAACCACTGGAAGAACCGTTTCCACTGCGGCTTCAGCGTCATCGTGGGCTGAGGGGCCGCAGGGACCGGTGGCACGTGCCCACCGTCCTGCTCAGGGAGCCACCGCGCCACGGGGGCACCAGCCGGGACCCCCACTCTCATATGGCAGGGCCGAGGGAGCCCGCGGAGGGGGGACCCGTTACCTTGCGGCCGGGGGACACTGTGTGACAGTGCGTGGTGGCTGTTGGCACCTTTGGGCTGAGGATGGGGGGCTCCGGCCCCCCCGGCGCTGGCCCGGGGTGCCCTCCTCGCCCCGGCACCGTGCTTCCCTCCGGGCACACACAGCCGCGGAGCCTGGAAAAATAAAGGAGCTTTACTTTGTCCTGTAAAGTGGGGTGGTGGCCGGTGGCCCCCCAGGGACTGGGGCGTGGCGGAGGCTCTAGCTGATGATTTCGGAGAGCAGCGGCGTCATGGAGGACAGGTCCTGGATGTGGAGGATCTGCCGGGTGTTCTCCACCTTCAGCGTCTGCAGCTCCGTCAGCAGCAGCAGCAGCTTCGCGTAGAGAAACCTTTTTTGGGGGGGGGAAGCACCCAGCTCGGACCCGGTGACCGTCCCCACGGTGGTGGTGGGGGGGACACTGCTGTGCCAAAAAACCCCCCACCCTGGGCACGTACCTGCCCTCAGGCATGGGGTGCTGGTGGTCGATGTAGCTCTTGAGCGTCAGGGCCACCTTCTCCTGGAACTGGTCGATGAAGTCCCGCTGAGCGATGCTGGCGTGGTCTGGGGGTGTGGGGCCAGGGGGGGCATTAGGGGGGGCGAGGGGATGCCCTCCATGCCCCCTCCCCCCCAACAGTCCCTACCTGGTGAGAAGAGCAGCATGGCCTGCAGAAGGACGTACTCGGCCTCATGGAGCTGCAGCTTCTTCAGGCTGAGGTGGAACTTGAGCAGCGGCTCCAGGTAGATCTGCTGGAACCCGGCTGGGGGGAGCGTGGCGGTCAGGAGGGGGGCACTGGGAAGCTGGGGGGGCATGGCCATCCCCTCCCGGTACCCTCACCCAGGGCGCCGTCCTGGATGGTGTAGCAGTGCTGCCCGCACTCCCAGGCCTTGGTCTCCGCGTTGAAGACGGTGTTGAACTGGATCTGGCAGATCTCCAGGGTGGCTCCTTTCAGCAGCGAGATCTGGTCGTCCATGGGCAAGCTCCTGCCCGGGACAGGGGGGACAGGACACACACAGGGGGGTGTCAGGACCAGCGGTGGCCGCAGGGGGCTCCCCACCTGTGTCCCCCACCACCCCCACCACCACCACCCCGGACCTGAAAGCCGGGATCTCCTTGGCGAAGTTGATGACCTGATGGATCATGAAGGTGCTGAGGTCGGCGAAGTGGGGCAGCATGGAGAAGACATCGGGCAGCACGTCCTCGTCCAGGCACTCGGGCGGTGGGGACGGTGGCCACCCGGCGGGGACACCGGCCACCGGGCTCCACGGGCTGGGCACGTAGAGGCGCACGGCGGGCTACGGCAGCAAACGGCGGGGTGTGGGGGGTCAGGGCCATGATGGGGTGCCCACAGGGACATCCTGGTCCCGGGGGGGAGGTCCCCACTCACGCAGTAGTGGGTGAACTGGGAGAAGCTGGAGTCGAAGGTGCGCTGGTGGGCTGCGATGAGGATGTCGATGAGCTCCTGCTGCTCCGCCGTCAGCCCCCCCGGCTGCTCCTGCTCCCGACGCCGCTGCCCCCGCAGCGCCCGACGCCGCTGCAGCGCCTCCGCTGACATGACCACTGCCGCCCGCCGCCACCGTCACCCCCGGGGCGGCAACTGGGGACACCGGCCCCACAGCCACCACCCCCCCCAGAGCAACCGCTGCCCTGGGGTCCCTTCTCCCCAGGGGCATCCCCTTCACCCCCTGTGTGCCCCTGTCCCCTGCTGTCACCTCACCCCTGGGGTGTCCTGTACCCTCTGCCCCCATGTCCTCCCCTGCCACCCCACCCGGGCTGGTCCTCTCTCTCCCTTGTGTTCCCCCCAGGTCCTTCCCATCCCCTTCACCTCCAAGTCCTCCCTCTCCCCTCTGCTCCATGTCCCCCTCTGCCCCCCGGGTGTGTGTGTCCCCCGCTGTCCCCGTGTCACCACACTCACTGTCCTTCCGCATGCCCACGTCCAGGCACTTCTGGAGGCGACAGGCCTGGCACTGCCGCCGCTTGGCCTTGGTGATGGGGCAGCTCTGGGAGAAGGGGCAGGTGAAGTGGACGCCCTTGTTGATGGAGCGCCTGGGGGGCACACGGGCACAGGGACTGTCACTGTGCGTCCCCGGGGGGGGCAGCAGGGGCTGGGGGACAGGATGTCCCAGGACAGGGGACATCTCCAGCCCCTCGCACTCTGTCACAGTGGCCAGGTGGTCCAAGCATGGGGTGGCAGTGGCCATCCCATCTTGTCCCATCCTGTCCCATCTTGTTCCATCCCACTCCATCATGTCTTGTCCTATCATCTCGTTTGTCCCATCCTGTCCTACCCCGTTGTCCCGTTTCTCCCCATCTTGTCCCATTTCTCCCCATCTTGTCCCGTTTCTCCCCATCCTGTCCCGCCCCATCCCATCTTGTCCTCCCCACCCTGTCTTGTCCCCTGCCACCCACCCCGGGTCCCCCCACCACGGCAGCCCCCACCTGAAGAAGCCCTTGCAGCCCTCGCAGGTCATGACGTGGAAGTGGTAACCGTTGGCGCGGTCCCCGCACACGGCGCAGACCTTCTCCTCCCCGGGCTCCGCGTCCTCCCCCCCCGGGACCCGGGGGCCCGGCAGCGGGCGGGGGCTGCTCTCCGCGTCCGAGGAGCTCGACATGGACGTGGCCGGGGAGGAAGGTGACAGCGCCCGGACCGGGGGGGGGACCGCAGCGAGGACAGAGCCTGCAGGATGGGGCGGGAGTGGGGGGGGATGTTCACACTCGTCGGGTCCCACTCAAGGGACCCCCGTCCCCGTGTCCGTCCCGCGCCCCCTCCCCTCCGCGTCCCCTTGAAGCCACCACGTCCCCCTGCCCCGCAGCCCCTCCGCACCCACCCGCCCCCTCCCGCCCCGGTCACCGCTGAGCCGCCCACGTGACACCACCCCCCTCCGAAAGTGCCCGTCGGTGCTCGGTACCTGGGACCCGGTGGCCGCCGGTGCCCGGTGTTTGCCGCCACACAGCGAGGGGCCACCCGGTCCCCGCTTGTCCCCGCCGCCTCCCGGTCGTGGAGTTTGAACCTTGAACTTGAGCGAGGCTGCGGCGGGCGGGGACAAGCGGCACGGGGCGGGGGGGGGACGGACGGACGGACAGGCGGCACGGGGGGGACAAGCGGGGACAGGGAGGAAGGGGCAGGGCAAACACGGGGGACCGTCAGGGCGACACAGGACGGTTGGCGGCGGTGGGGACCTGGCGGCGGCCGTCCTGCCATCCGTGACCCCGGAGGAAGATCCCCATCACCGGACGCTGAAGGGAGATGCCAGCGGTGTCCCCGTCCCCGAGAAGGGCCCGTCCCCCCCCGGTGTCACCCCCCCACGCCCGGGGATGGCGAGAGCCCGGGGATGACGATAGCCCCGGGCCCCCCCCCGGGTCCGGCTCCGCGGGGCGTCGAGGCTTCGGGGGGGGGGGCACGCTGGAAGGCGGGTCCCCACCCGGCCCCGGCCCTGCACCCCATTGGCTGCCCGTCGCCGTCACTCATCCATCCCTGTATAAAAGCGGCGGCGGAGCGCGGGGCGCCGCACACCGGGAGCGGTGGTAGCACCGGAGCGGACATGAGCGAGGTGAGCGGCCGGTGCCGGGTGGCACAAGGGTTTTTTCCTTTTCCCCCTTATTTTTAGCAACAGGCCGGGAGAGGAATTACCCTGGGAATGCGGGAGGATGCTGCACCCCGGGGGGAGTGGGGCTGGAGGCGGGGCGAGACCGCGGGGGTCCCCGGTGAAGCGGAGCTTATGCCCGTCTCCCTTCCCCCCGGTGCGGCTTTGCTGCTGGGGGCCCCGCGTCACCCCCGGGCTCCCCCTTCTCTCCGCAGCGCATCCCCCATGAGTCCCCCTCCGCGGCGGAGGCCCCCGGCGGGCAGGAGGAAGGTGAGGACCCCCGGCAGCGGCGGTGTGCACCCCGGGGGGTGCCCCGTCACCGGTGTCACCTCTGCCCCGTGTCCCCCGGGATCCCCACTCTGCTCCAGCGTGCGGGTCTCCGCTGGCTACTCCCATCTCCGGAGCCTCCAGGATCTGTGACCCCACCATGGGGGGGGTGGGGGGGTGGGTGTGATACTTGGATGGATTTGGGGACCCGCTCTGTCCTTCCCCTGTCCCGTGGGAGGGGGGGTGATGGGGTGCCCCCCTGCTGAGGAGGGGTTCGGGATGCTCCTTGAGTGCTGGGGTAAGTCTGGGGGTGCCAGGCTGTAACCAGGGCAGCCCCTGCCCTCTCCCCCCCCCCGCCCCCCCTTCTTCCTCCCCGCAGCCAAAGCCATCGATCCCAAGAAGGTGGAGGAGGAGGAGGAGATCGACATCGACCTGAACGCGCCTGAGACGGAGAAAGCCGCGCTCGCCATCCAGGGGAAATTCCGCCGCTTCCAGAAGCGGAAGAAGGAGTCGGGGCCCTGAGCGCTGCGGGGTCCCGGGACCCCCCGCTCCTGCGGCGGGCACGACCCCATCCTGATCCCCGTCGTGCCGGGGCTGCCCCGTCCACGGAGAGTGGGTCGGGGGGGGAGAGGACGTGGGGGGGACGACTCAGCCTTTCCTTACCCCTCACCCACTCCTGAGCCAGGACTCCGGATGAAGCTGGGGAGTCGATGTTGGGGGGGGACACGGCCGAGTCTCCCGTGTCTCCCCGGCGTGGAGGTGGCACCGGGCGAGGGGGTGGCACGGAAATGCCCCTTTCCCTGGGGCAGCCCCTGCTTTCCCGTCCGTGGTGATGCTGGCTGCCGGGGACGTGTGGGGCGGGGGGACATCGGTGTCCCCTGAGCGAGGGAAGCCCCTGTCCTGTACCAGGGGTGGGACACTGCGTAGGGGGGGACAAGTCTTGCTGCAGCCCACCACGGAGAAACCGGGGCTCCCTCAGCACTGGGCTGTTCCCCATCCCGGCACTGTCCCCTCCCAGCGCTCCTGTCACTGTCACCGTCCCCTTCCCCCGAGGGGGCTTTTAGCATGTGTAAAAGAATAAACCATCGGGGAAGAGGAGCCCGGCTGCTGCGTGGTCTGTGGGAGGGGGCATGGGGACGGTCCCCACCGGCCCAGACCCCCGGGTCCCCCTTTTCCGGGGGAGCGGGGTGGAGCCCCCCGTTAAAAGCAGCCCTGCGGGTCCCCGGGCTGTCTCTGCCTGGGGGGGGCTGGGGGTGCCCCCGGGATGTGCGTGGAGGGTCCCCCCCCGCTTGGGATGGGCCCCTTGGCTGGTGCCCCCGGGATCTCTCCTCCCCTCTGGGGTTTTTCCCGTGAAATTCCGGTGAGTTTCTCGTCCGCCGGGTCTCGGAGCCGCGGCCTCCTTTTCCCATCGCGCTGCTCGTTGCGGCGGCGATGAGAGACGCCGCCACTCGCTCCCCTTCCTCGGGGGACGAAGGCTTCGAGGTGCCGCCTCCCTCCAGGCATCAAAGTTCCACTCGGGGTCGGTTTCGGCGGCGGTTCCCAGCCCCGGCTCCCGCCGGGAGCGGCCTCAGGACGTACCTGGCGGGGGGGGGAAGTGCTTTGGGGGGGTGGTGGGGGGGTGGGTGGTGTGGTTAAAATAAAGCCATTGGGGGGATTTGCTCTGGGGGTTCTCGGATGCGAAGGGGCTGCGGGGCCGGTCCCTGCGGTGCCCGGTGGCGGGGACCCGCGCGGAGCCGCAGCGTTGGCAGAAATAACTCCCTGGAAAGAAAAACAGCGTCGGTGTCCAAGGGCCGGGCCGGGCCCAGGGGACACCCCGGGGGCGCCGGGGTCGGGCTCAGCCCCCGCTCGCTCTGCAGACTTATTAGGGAAAAGACAATTATAGCCCCGGCGGGGGAGGGGGGGCGGCAGGAGGGGGGCCCCTCCCTCCCTCCCGGTCTGGGCGTTGGAGGGGAGGGGGGACACGGGGCGGCCGCAGCCCCCGGTGCTGGGTCGGTGGGGAGGCAACGCTCCGGTGTGGAGCTGCGGGGTGGGGCTGGGGGCTGGCACCGAGCCCTGGGGCGGGCGGGACCCCCCCGCATCCCTCCCACTCAGCTCCAGCGCCCCAACATCCCCCCCCACCCCGCCGGGGCCGCGGTCCCTCCCTGAGCCCCGCTGCCGGGACGGTGACAGTCACCGCTGGCTGAGCGATGGCCCCCCCCTGCCCGCACCAGGGAGACCCCCACCCACCCCATGGCCATGCCCGGGTCTCCACACCCAGGGCAGGACCTGAGGCTTGGCCTCCGTATTAATTAGAGTGAGCTTTAATTAACGGCTGGATGGGGATGACGGGGAAGGTGGGGTGGGGTGTAGCCTTGGGGGTAGCCCCCAGCAGCTGAGGGGGGGTCCCTGGGGTGCCTCAAGCTTACACTCGGGACATCACCTCGCCCCTGGGGAAACTGAGGCACGGCGGCACCGACTCTCCTTTCTCTGTGGGAGCTGTCGGGTCTCCGTGCAATGAGTTCACAAGTGCTCAGCCACCCTCTGCCCCCACCCAGACACCCCCCCTCGGGTGAGGAACAGCAACCAGCCGGGGCGGACGCTGGGCTCCTGGAGATGTGAGTTTTATTAATGGCGCCGTGGGGGGGTGTGTGTGTGTGTGTGTGTGTGTAACACGGACAGGGCATAGAAAAACACGTCGGGGAGCGGCGCCCGGCTCCGGGGTGGGGGGCACCGGCGGCGCCTCCGGCCCGGCCGCAGCCTCTCCTCCTCCGCGAGGCTCCGGCCGACGCGTGGGGGCCGGGGGTTACGGGACGGGAGGGTTAATGGGGGATGGGATGGGGACGGAGGGGACGGGGCGGGGGGGGCACCCCGCAACGTCATCTGTGCTCGGTCGCGGGGAGAGACGAGAAAACGGCCAGAAAAGGATCAACAACGGGGGCAGAGAAACCCTCCCGGAGACTGGTTTTGGGGGGGGGGGGGTAACGGGGAGAGATGGGGGCGGCACGGTCCCGCGGGGACCCCACAGGTCCCTGGGGAGGAGGGGACCGAGGCAGCCCGGGGGAGGGGGGGGCAGACCCAAAATTCAGTGGTTGTGTCTTCAAACAGAAAAATTACATCAGTGCCCGGGGCCGGGCAGGGCAGCGGTTGCGCAGAGGAAGGTACCGACCGAGGGGGGGCTTCGGGATGGGGCGGGGGGACGCCGGGGCGGCCCCGAGGTGGGGGGACCCGGAGCGAAGACCACACCCCGCTCCTCGCCGGGTCCCGCGTCCCGGGGCGGCCGCTTTCTGGAGCCGGGGGTGTGGGGGGGTGGCGTGTCCCGGTCCCCCCTCCCCTCCGCCGGCGGCCGGGCGTCAGGTCCCCGAGTTCGGCTTGATGATGTGCATCAGGGCGCTCTTGAGGCTGCCCTTGCTGGGGGAGCGGACGGCGGCCGGGGGGCGGGCGGCATCGGCGTCCTCCCTCCTCAGCTCCATCTCGATGGTCATGACGACTTTTGGGGGCCGGGAGGCCCCGGCGCCCGCCCCCCCGGTACCTTCCCTGCCTGCTAACCGCTATTTCTTATCCTTGCGGGAGTCGCCCGGGGCTCCCTTGGCTTTCTTCTCGCTCGCCGCCTTGGTGCTGCGGCTGTGGTCCAGCATGGCGTAGAGCACGGGCGCCTGCGGGGACGGGGCAGCATCAGTACCCCCCGCCCCGCAGCCTCTCCTCCCTCCCGAAAGGCCGGAGAGGGACTCGTCACCCCCCGGCCAGGGCGTTTTGCCCCCCCAGCCCCTCAGTGCTCACCTGCCGGCTGCGCTTGGATGCGTCCTTAGCCGATCGCTGCAGCTTCCCCTTCTCCATAGCACTAAAATTAGGGTGGAAAGAGAAAAAAGCAGCTCAGAGAAGCAAACCCCCACCCCCGGTCCCACCCAGCATCCCATGTCAGGGTGTTTTCACCCCAATCGGGTGGCAGGGCTCACCTCAGCCGTCGCTGAAGGGCCACCTGCCTCCGCAGCCAGCAGTAGCGGATGAGATAGACGAGGGCCACCACCACGGCCACCAGCAGCAGAGCCCCACCAATGATGGAGCCCAGGACAACACCGTAGCGGGTGGGCACTGGGGGGACACCAGTGCCCCATCAGCCCCCCCGTCCAGAGTGGGGAAACTGAGGCAGGGAGGGGTCCGCCAGCATGCCGTACCTTTCTCGAAGACGTAGAGCGTGACCTGGGAGGACTTGCCCACGATGTCAGGGGGGTTCTTGACGTCACAGGTGAAGGTGCCGTTGTCGGTGTAGTCCAGGTTGTGGATGACAATGGAGCCGTCCTTGCGGTAAGGGTTGCCCACCCACTCCATCCGCTCCTTGAAGCTGCCCACATCATCGATGTAGGGCTGGCCTTTGGCGAAGTGGAATATCTAGCAATGGGGACAGACACACCGACATGGTGGGGGTCACGGTGCCTGCCGGCACGGCAGGGCCACCCCGCGCCCCTGAGCGGAGTGGGCGCTTACAGAGGTGCTGTCGCGGGAGCCCTCAGCTTGGAAGTGCCAGGTGATGGAGATGTCCTCGGAGATCCACTCGCTGGACCAGAAGCTGCAGGAGAGGGTGACGTGGGAGCCGACGGTGCCGTGCACCTCCCGCTGCGTGTACACATGGATGGACGACGTCGGGGACGGCCCTGCCAGGGGGCACAAACCCATCAGCACCAAGGGGGACCCCCATCACTGGGGCCACTGGCCAGTCTGTGTCCCCATGCCAGCCCCGTGCTGCCACCAAAGGGCCTTTGTTGTCCCCAGAGAAAGCACAAGGGCTGGCGGGGGACAGCAGCCCTTTGTGCCACCACGGGGAGCCTCCTCCCTGGCATCCCCACGGCCGGCTGGATGGGGACCATGTCCTGGTGCCGGCTGATGCCCGGGGAGCCCGCAGGGCTGGGTCTGGCACCCAGGACCCCTCTCCCGGGAGGTGGCTGGTGCCAGGACTCTCCTTGCAGCCTGGTGACAGGAACCGGGGCATGGCAACAGATATGTCCCCAGAACATTTCCAGCACCAGTGATGGTCCCAAAAGGAGATGTGTGGGTTGCCACCAGCCCCACGGCCACCTCCCAGGGGTTTGGAGCCCCCGGGTCTTCCCCAGCATCCAGGACCAGGATCCCTGGTTCCCCGTCCCCATCTTACCCAGTGCCGAGAGGAGCCCGGTGAGGAGGAGGAGGCAGCTGCCGCTGCCCCCGGTGCCCTGCGACATGGTGGCTGCCCTGTCACCGGCTGGGTCCAAGCTGCATGGAGGGCTTGGGGGTGCGCGGGGCCCGTTGGTGTGCAGAAGGGTGCTGGCGGGACCGGGGCCGAGGTTTAAGAGCAAGCAGCGCCGAATGATGCCGGCGGCGCCCCGGCCTCGGGCCAATGGGCGCCGGGCAGCCGGGGCGGTGGGGGCCAGGGGGTGCCGGGTGCCCAGGGCTGAAAGGGGACATTTAGTTTGGGGATGGGCGAGGAGGGGGAAGCGGGGGGCTGGGGGGGGGGCCGGGCACACAGCACCCTTTGTCCAGCTGCATTCCCGCCCGTGGCGGAGGCGGCTCGGCAGGAATGCGGCCGGAGCTGGAGGACACCGGCACCAGCCCCTGGTTGGTCTCAGGGATGGACCTGCCTGGTGGGGTCTGGGGTCTCATGGTGGCCATGCCGGGGGCCACTGTTGTGTCCCTGCCTGTCCCACAGCCGTGGGGCTGGCTGCCGGCACCCCCTGGTGCTGTCCCCAGGCTGCACGGGGCCCCGCTGGCACCCCCAGCTCCGGCCAAGAGCCTTCCCAGCAGCCTCTGCTCCAGCTCCAATTTGGGGTGAAAACGCAGCTTTGAGAGGGTGATGCTGGTCGGTGCCCCCCGGGCACGTAGTTGTGGGATGAAGGGTCCCTCCATCCCCACGGGGGGGGCCACCACCCTGCCTCCACCCCAAGCAGAGCCCAGGGTGGGAATTGACACCATGACCCTCTGGCTGCCATGAGGAACGGGTGGCGTTTTGGGCTGAAATGCTCCAAAGCAGGGTTTTCCTCAGAAGGTTTTTGGCCCAGAGAGGTGACGGTGGGGGACGGGGAATTTTCCTGCCTCAACCTCCGCCGCTGTGAGAGGGTCCCAGTGGGCCCGGGGAACCCCCACCCAGACCCCCAGCAGCTTTGGGGGGGACGCCGGTAACGGGCAACTATGGGACGTGGGTAACGGGGGGGCTAACGGGCAGCCTCGGGGAGGTTACGGGGAGCCCCGAGGGGATACCACGCAGCCCCGGCGGGACAAGGGGGGTAACGGGGGGTACCACACAGCCCCGGGGATAACGGGCAGACCCCGGCGGCGGGGGCGGAAGTGCGTCACGACCGCTTCCGGCGTGCGGGGCGCTCCAAGATGGCGGCGCTGGCATTGAGGTGACTCTCGGGAGGGCCGGGCCGGGCCGGGCCGGGCGCTGTGGCAGGACCCGCCGCCCCGGGAAGGGCTGCGCAATACTCCCGTCCCGTCCCGTCCCGGCGGGGCCGGGGACAGGCCAACGGGGGGAGGGAGGGAGGGCGGGGGCGCGTCGTGGGGCCGGAGCCGCGCGCACGGAGCCCCGGGCGGGCCAAGCCGCGGGGTGCCCCCTCCCGGGACGGCTTCCTGCTCCCGGCTCGGCCGTGGGTAACGACCCCCGGTGCGGAGACGAGCCGCGCCGCCCCAACCACGACAGCCCCTGGGCCTAGGTCCCCTCGGTCCCCCTCCCGCTCCCCGCACCCGCGGGCGCGGCAGTTCCCTCGGGGCTCTGGCAGCGCCGCCGCGCCCCGCGGTGTGTTTAAGGCCCGTGTACCTACAGAGCCCGCCCGGCCCCGGGGCCGCAGGGAGCTGGTGAGGCATCGCTCCCTCTCCCCGGGCAGCGGCACCGGCATAGCGAGCCCCGGGGTGCAAATGGCAAAGTGCGGGGCCGGGGGGAGCAGGCGCCAAGCAAGGCCGGGGTTGAGGGGCGGCTCAGTGCTCCGAGCAGGGCAGGCCCGTGCCTCCCCACTCCCCACCGGCCGTGTCGTCCGTCCCCCCCCCCCCCCGGTCCCTCGCTCCTGTGGCTCTTGGTGGCCTCATCTGCCCCATCTGGTTGGGCAGATGTCTATGCTACCCCCCAACCGGTGCTGGGGGTGCCCCCCAACTGTCTGGGCCACCTGACAGGGTGCAGGTGGTCCCGTAGGAAGTCAGAGGAGCTGTGCGGGAGTGTGTCCTGCCATGGCCGGGCAGTGATGGGGAAGGGCGTTGTGTTCTCCTGGCCTGACAGTGCTTCTTCTCCTCCACTGCCCCCACGGGACGGTTTTGTCCCTCCTCAAGGCTGTGACCATCTCCCTCCCAGCCCCCCCATTCCCCATGTTCTCTTTGATAACAGTCTCCAGACCGTGTTTGGGATTTTATTTTCTTAATATATTCCCTTTCTAGCGGCAGTCAGAGCGGTCATGCTTTTGTGGAAAGCTCTTTGTAGCATGGGGGGGTTTGTTTAAAGGCAGGATCTGCTGGCAGTGGAAGGGGGGGCCCCCGATACCTGCTGGGGCGGGCACCCCGCAGCCACTGCTTGGAAAAGAAGAGAGACGTCACTGGCTCTGGCTCAGCCTGCGCCTGACACCTTCATCGTGTGGCTGTGTCTGCTTGTCAGATGAAAAAGCATATATAATCACTTCTCATTTGCCTCCTCCATGGCGAAATCTGAGTGATTTTTATAGACCTGTCCTGCAGGATAAATGCTAACGATGTCTCTCAATGTGACGCAGAGCTGATGCTGCCCCAGAGCTGTCCCCTGCAAGTCCCCAAACTCTCCTCCTCGGAGCTGCGGGGGGGCTACTGCGTAGCCGGTGCCCTTCTGTTGCTGGGCATTTATAGACATCTCGTTTGGGGTGATTATAGACATCTCATTAGAGCTGCCACTTTGCACTTGTCCTTCTCTAGCCCTGCCTGACCGGCTACGCTCTGCTGTGTCCCCAATAACCAACACCATCCAGGGGATCCCCCGAGCCTTTGCACCCGCTTGGAGCTGGCTGGGGGAAGCTCTCAGCAGCGTCTGGAGGATCCTCTTTTAGGGCTAATTCTTCTCTTTTAAAAAAACATGTTTATCAGTGATCTGGAAGAAAATGCAAGTTAATGGAGAGAGAGCTGGAGAAGATGCAACAACTTAGAGAATGATAAATAATGAAGAGGACAGGTCCTTGGTACAGAGTGACCTTGATTGCTTAGCTGGAGGGCTGTGTTTTGCAAACCATAGTTGTGCTGAGGCAAGATGTAATGCTTTGCATCTAAAAAACCAAAAAATTAAAATTGAGACAAGAGGATGGGGAGTTCTTGCTGGGGAGTTTAGCTTTGAAAAAATGCAGATGCGTTGTGGATTTTATTCTTGTTTTGAATATTGTGTGTGATTTGGAGCCAGCTTTCCCTCTTCCACCTCCCCAGCCCCCCCAGAAGAGGTGTTGAGCGGTTTCCATATGGGGAGGGATGAAGTAGGTTGGGCCTTTTAATCTGGAAAAGAGGGCTGAGCAGGGCTCAGCAAGGGGTATAAATCATTAATGGACTGCGGGTAGAGATTTATCTCTCACCTCCTCTCCCCTACCCAGGAAGCAGGAGGTGGTGGCTGATGCTGGTCCGTGGGGGCTCGGGACAAGCAGGGAGCAGATTCTCTGGGTCTGGTTGACCCGTGAGAACCTGTGCTGAGAGCTGGGGGGGTTGAGGGGTGGCGACGCCGTCTGTTACTGACTGAAACCCTCTGGCCTGGAACATGCATGAGCTGCGCGTGGTGGGGGCTGCTCCCCTGTGTCTCCTGAGAGTTTTCTCCCAGGATCTGCTGTCAGCTGCTCTCGGCTGTGGCAGTGGGATGGAGGTTTGGGTGGGCTCAGCCATTGCCGTGTCCCCCTCAATCTCTCAGTCTCACTGGCTCCTCTTTGGGGAGAGCGTTGATAAACTAGAAATGGTTCAAAGGAGGGTTTTCAATCAGAAACGTTGCACTGCAGCATGGGGTGGATTCTGCATTGCCGAAAATTCATGCCTCCAGCCGGGACACTTTCCTAAAAACCTGCTGTGTTTCAAGTCCAGCTTTTGAATGCGAGGGAGGATTTTGAAAGGAAACATCCTAACGGTCATTTACACAGGAACTCGGAGTGGTTAGTAATAATGACTTTTGTTTTGCATTTACACCTGGTGAAGAGCAGACCTCCAGATGTTTTTCCTACTGTGTCCTTGGGACCGGCTGTAGGACAGCTGAAGAGCAGCAGAGCTTTGTTTATGTCCTGCTGTTAATGAAACAGCAGGAGATGCTGGTACAGATGCTTGCGCGTTTGGGAAGATTAATTAGTGTTTGCCGCTGTGCTGCAGATGAGCAGGCCAAATGCTATAACACACCTTGTTCTCATGGTGCTGTCAGGAAGGGCTTTGTCCGGGCGCTGCAGATTCCAGCCCACATCTGCAAATGCTGGAGCCGCGCTGGGCCGGGGGCCTGTTCCTCCCCGGCCCTGGAGAGATGCCCTTGAATGTCAGAGTCGCGGCTACTACAATCGCTGTGCAGAGAGCGGCACCCACACTCCTTGGGGCACCAAAAAAATCCCTTTTTCCCTCCCGCCCCGAGCTCGGTGTGGCTGAAATGTGCCAGGCCACAGCAGCAGCCTCCTGTCTCACCAGGGCTCGGAGCTTAACTGATGGCGGTGGCGAAATGCTGTAATGAAAACAAGTGTCTGGAGGCAGGGGAGGGGATGTCTTCATCCCGGACACATGGGGAGCGGTGGCCTGAGCCAGCCCTTTCCGTGGAGCTGGGCAGATGTGCCTTTCTGGGAACGTGTGCTGCCCGCCCCCATAATTGCTGTAGTGAGAGTGACAAATGGACCGCCTCAGTGTAACTGTGAGCTCAGAGTGCTGTTTGTGTCTGTCTTACAAACAAGGTATTACAGCTGAGCAGACTAATTACAGGGTGTCGTAAAGAACGAACCCCCGGGCAGAGTCTAGAGACTCTAGTTAAGAGCTCGGTGGAGGAGAGAAGATTTGTCGAGGAACAGCCCAGATCCTCTTGTGTTGACATGGATTTTAAGATACCCCAAAGTGGTGAATCCCCTCCCCAGCCCCATCTTGCCAGTGTTTTCAGGTGTTTATTTGGCACTCACAAAGCCTTTCTGCCTTCTCTCTTGCAGATGTGTTGGTCGGCGCTGCCTGCTGGCTCGGCTCAGCCCCAGCCTCTCTGTGCGACAGTGAGTCCCAGCTTTTGTTGAGAGTAACGGGATTAAGTTCTTGTCCGAGGGATCCTGTCTAAGGGTCTGCGGCGTGTGCTCCATCCGCTTAGTGATTCTGGTCAATCAGTGCCATGTGTTGGCCGGGCACTGACCGCCTCGTGCCACCATGAGGGCACGGGCTATTTAGGTGGGGGGGGGGGGCTGGGGCTTGTGGACAGGGACGGCGGGGAACCTGGTTGGCTACCGAGGTGGGCCTGGGTCTCGTGGGGGTGCCAGTATCCCTGTCACCGCTCTGTGTGACAGCTCTGCACACAAGGAGGGCTGGGAGCCACAGACACCCTCTTATTCCTGTGCTTCTTTCTGCTGGGCTTAGGGAGAAATAGTTATTTTCTGTTAAATTGGGCTGTAAGTGTAATTGTTGTGTAATCTCAGGAACATTAAATTACAAGCTCTTTATTTGGTACAGTGTGCAATTACCGTGGCAGTAAAGAGCAGGTTGCATGTTATCAGCTTTATTTAAAGCGTTATCTGATATTGTACACCCTGATCTGGGGGGGGGCTGAGGGGGGCTGCGCTCCGCCGGCTGAGAGGATTCCGGCACAGCAGCTTCCCATCCTGCATGTTATTATTATTATTATAATTCCCTGGGGAGGGCTGGCAGCGATCGCTCCCCACCCGTGTCCCTGTGCAGCTGGAGCCCTTCTGTCGTTGAGGTCAGCTGGGAGCTCGCCTCCTGCCCAATGGAAAGCTGCTGGAACAGACGCGGGTAAAACCCTGCCCCTCTCCCCGCACCTCCCCTCTCCTCTTCTTTTGCAGCGTTGTCCCGATGGGAACCACGGCCAAGGAGGAGATGGCCCGCTTCTGGGAGAAGAACACCAAGTCCAACCGTCCCTTGTCCCCTCATGTCACCATTTACAAGTAAGAGCCTTTTGGCCCCCTTGGCTTTGCACCGAGCACCTCTGGGCTCTGCTGCGTGACAGCCCCGTCCCTGCAGGCTCCTTGGCTGGGAGGGATGTGCACGTTCCTACTGTCACTTCGGGCAGAGATCCTCTAAATTGCACTGTGAACAGTCTGAGCTGTGTGTGGGAGTTGCAGCCTCCCCCAGGGAGGTGATGACACTCATTGCATGGTGTTGTGGAGGGGTACAGTCCTCCCAGAGCTGTGCCTTGGGGTTCAGGGCAGGGTTTTGTTGAAAGGCAGCTGCCTGGTCGTGCTGTGGGGACAATCCTTGGGGAGGAGGCAGGAGGCCAACTCGGGACTCTCTGGTTCCCTCCTCAGAAAGGTGACAGCTTCTTTAAGGCCACCTCCATCACTTTTCCAGGTTCTCTCATTTATCTGTGAGCTTGGATGCCTGAACCCTGCCCCTTTGTTCCTCAACTGCAGGAGCATTAGGACAGTCCTCTCCTGTTTCATCTCCCTTTAAGCTTTCTCAGCAGACGCCCTTCCCCTTCCCAAACCCGTGCCAGTGGCATTTGCCATTCCCAAGCTGCCTCTGCAAATTCCCCCGTCTCTCCCCTTTTGCTCTGGCTGGATTCCTTGAATAACTCTGAGAGCAGAAACACCCGCCCAGCAGCAGAGCTGTCTAGGAATAGACTTTGTCCTCCTCCCTGGTGTTGTGCCCGGTTTTGCTGACGAGGTTGGTTGTTTTTCAGGTGGTCCCTGCCCATGGCGATGTCCATCACACACCGTGGCACCGGCGTTGCCCTGAGCTTAGGTTGGTGATTCTCCCACCTGCTCGTTGGGACGGAGGGTGGGAGGAGAGGGAGGGAAAATCCCTCTGACCGGTTTGGAGACGTGACTCTAAAGGGATGTTTTCTCACCTCTGTCCCCTGGCTTCAGCAGTGGGTTTTCCTCTGGAAACCTGTGCTGTGTCCTCTGCTCGCTCTGTACCTTGAACATCTCCCTGTCCCCATTTCTCTGTCCCTGGACCCTCTTGTGCTGCGAGTGGTTCCCGTCCCACAGAGGGAACAATGCTCTGCTGTACATAAGAGCCTTTGAAGCCTTGGCAGTTCTTGGCCTGGCTGCTTTCTTTGGGGCTTTCTCCAACCTGGAAGAGGACAATCGGTTGCTCCAGTTCTCAGCTCTTCTATTCCCTGGCTATTCTTTGCTGGTTTATCCTGTGTGAGGGACAGACAGACAGATAGGGCTCAGAGGATTTTCCATAGCACAGGTGGAGTTTTTCAGCTTCCTGGGAGCGGCTGCTGCTTTCCCAGAGATACTGGTGGGGGAGAAGGCAGTGCCAACATCAAACCCGATAAACTCCCTCCAGCAAGTTGACTTGGCACGGCTTGACTAAGCCATAGGACGTCTGACTGTGAAAGGCTGTTCTGTTTCCATTAATGCCCTCTCATGGCAGCGGGAAGGTGCTTCTCTGGTAGCTCCCTGTCGAGGGGGGGAGCTGGGTTGGTGTTTCCAGAAGGGCAGAGAGTGAAGGGACTCAGAAAGGATGTGCAGGATGAAGGACTCGCGTTCCTCCTGTGGCAGAGCGAGAGGGAGCAGTGAGGGCTGCAGCTTGCCCTTCTCAGCCCAGCCTCCTCCGGGGGCTTGGGAGCTGGGCTCCTGGAAAAGGGCACCCACGTGCCCTCCTGCCCCCGTACCTCTACGGCGGAGCCTGGGTGAGCCAGGCTCGTGCCCAGCTCTGCCTCATGAGGAGCAGCACGTGTTTTCTGCAGGAGAGGTGAGGTTCTCTGTGTGAGGTGACATTGTGTGCACCCTGCGAGCCCAGCTGCCCCCTTCGGGGTGGCCATGTGCCCTGCTCCATGCACAGATCCAGGGCAGCCGAGCTGGCACCACACAGCTCTGGGATCTTGTCTTCAGCAGCTCGGGACATGCCTGGCCCTGTGGCCAGAGTCCCCATCCCGCTTGCCATCAGATGGGCCGAGCTGACAGGTTCAGTGTTGCCTTTCTGCTCCGATCCATCAGCTTCTGCCGGAGGGGAAAGCGTCCCCTTCCCGGTGGAGCATGCAGGAACATCGCTTCTGCCGAGCAGGAAGGGAAGAAGTGTTCAACTCCTCTCCGTCAAGGCCTGTAATTACAGGAGCCTCTGACTTCCTGCGCTTCTTGCAGGGTGAGCACAAAAGCTGTTGAGGAGACAAGTGGCTGAGGGAGGAAGCAGCTGTTTGCCTGGTGCTGCCAGTGCCGGCCGCGGCGCTGGAGCTTGTGTGCTGCAGTGCAATCAGGCACTATTGAGCACAGGGTGCATTGCAACTGGGCTGGCTGCTGGCTGCCACCGCTCCCCTTCTTTTGGTAGCACCATCTGGAGCAGCCCCTCTTGGCCTAGAAACGAGTAGGAGAAGCTGCGGCGGCTCCTGCAGCCACGCGTGTTGGGCTGTCCTCTGCTGGTCCTTGCCAAGGTGGCCCTGCCACATCACTGCCATGCCAGTGGCTGGCGATGGAAGGGTTTCTGTCCCAAGATGTGGATCTGGGGGCTTTGTTGAAGACCTGACGCCTTACATTTCTGAACCTCATTGTCCCTTTAACCTTGAATTTGGGCTGGTTTGGCTGCAGTTGCATGAGCTCAGGCAAGTTTGGTCTCTGGGTGTTGTGTGAGTAATGCAGGACCCAGATTCAGGGTGTCACTACACCAGTTCGAGTCCTCGGCACCCCAGAGCACATTGTCACAGTGCAGCTGGCACTGCCACCAGACCGGCAGAGCCCTTCTCCCTCCTCCACAGGCCACCATGATGGTGTCACCAAACCAGAGACACACAGGTGGCCTGGGGCTCGTTGCGGGTGGTGAGGGGTTGGAAAGGTTTCTGCTGTCCTGACGCATGGGCTCTGACTTTCTCAGGGGTCTCCTTCTTCAGTCTGGCTGCTCTGCTGCTCCCAGAACAGTTCCCTCACTACCTGGCCATGGTGAAGTCGCTCAGCCTGGGGCCCGCTCTCATCTACTCTGCTAAGTTCGCTCTGGCTTTTCCCTTTACCTACCACACCTGGAACGGAGTCCGACACCTTGTGAGTAGCCTGTGAGGGGCAGAGGGCACAAGGGGAGGCAAGGTGCCCTTGGAAATGGGGAATTAGTCACCCCAAGTGCTTCAGAACCTGGGTGCTGGTTTTGGGTACATTTAAGTTGCAAAGAGCATGACAGTGCTGGCACTGCATCAGGCAACACAGCTGGCTGAAGCGTCCCCCACATCCCCTCGGCTGCAGGAGAGGGACGAGGGGTGGCAGGAGCAGCCCCAGAGATGGGGACAGTCCGCAGAGCCGTGGGCTGGAGCCCTGCAGAGCTGCCACCCATGGCTCATTATCTCACCCTGTCACGCAGCCCTTGTGCTGAGATTCTTCCAAGTGCTTTATAGCGTGTCATGAGCCCAAGAGACGTGTGGCAGAGGGTTTGGGATGGTGCTGCTGGTGCAGAAAGTAACTTGTGATGTTTGCACTGGGCTGAAGTGTGGAACAAGCAGCTCCCTTCAGCCGAGCTTCCTGTGTTTGATGAAGGAGGGGGAGCTGTGGGGCCGAGAGCTCCTTGCTGGGAACAGTACAAGACGTGCCGCTTTCTGCAGTTGATTTTGTGTTTTCTGTAGCTCCAGAGAGGTTAGTTTTTACAGAAGCAAATTGGGAAAGCAGCTGGCCCGGAGCGTGACACAACCCTCCTGCTTGGGGTGGGGGGAGCATCACGTGCGGAGCCGCGCTGCAGACCTGGGATCATGCTGCGGGCGCCAATGGCTTCCAGAGTTCCCAGCCTGGAACTGGAACATCCTGCAGAGGATGTCGCATCCTGTGCCCGAGAGCAAACCTTACGAGCTGCTCGTGTCAGAGTGCTGGGAGGTGCCCGTCCAAGCTGTTGGGGTGAACAACAACCTTGTGCTGCGAGGGGAGCGCTCTCTTTGGGTCCTGGGGGCTGTGGGTGCTCATTATCTGCTTCCCAAGCACTCGTGGTGGGAGGGGGTCTCGGAGCACGGGGCTGCGGCCGCCTGAGCCCCACTCGCTCGTGGAGATGCCATTGGGCAAATGGAGCCGTCAGAAGCAGCTGCTGGTTCAGTATGTCCTGAGTCGGATGCGTGCTGAAGTCTCTGACTGCATATATATATTAGGATGCCAATTAAATTGTCTGAGAAGGAAACCAGCAGCTTTGGCCCCCGGCAGCGCAGCCCGTCGATGGCAGAAGGGGAATCAATGGGGAGCAGGTTCGATTTAGTGCCTCTGCCCCAGGTGCTCCTCTCCTTTGAGCCCCAGGGCTGGCTGGGAGGAAGACGGTGGTCCCCAGGTTGCCCTTGGCCACCTCACTTTGGCTTAGCCAAAGTCAGTGAGGGGGGCAAACCCACCTGGAGCTGAGCTCCACGCACTGCTCCAGCTTCTCTCCCTGCCCTTGGGGCTCGGCCTGGCCCCCACAACTCCCACCATACCCCAGGGGTGCAGGGGGGCATGGGGAGCTGTGGCTTGTCCCCAGCCGCTGGGCTCTCTCCCTGGGGATGTTGGCGCTGCTTCAGATCTCCGGCTCTGCTTTCTAACCTATTTCTGTCAGCAGGAGAGAAGCAGGCACGGAGCAGCTGCTGCTTTTGAAGTGAACCTGGTGCTGCGTCTGCCGGGGATTAGGGAGAGCTCAGAGCTGATGGACGGGAGGGGGGCGGCGGGGGATCAGCTTCCCCAGGCACGGAGCACATGTGCCTGCGCCCGGGGACGCCCCTGCAGCAGTGGGCGCTTGCTGCCCTCCCTCCGTTCTGTAGCCGGTGGTCCAAAGGCTGGTTTTTGGGGCAGCTTTCCAAGCTTTTATCAGAAAAACGGTGCTTTCGTGCACATTCCGCATGAGGGACCGTCCCAGCCATGCTGAATTAATGCCACTGTGTCTCTTCTCTCCTGCAGGCGTGGGACTTGGGGAAGGGGTTCAAGATCCCCCAGGTCAACCAGTCTGGGGTGCTGGTCCTGGTCTTGACCCTGCTCTCCTCTGCCGGCCTTGCGGCGATGTGAAGGTGCCTCCCTGTCAATGGCCTCCCTGGTTTTTGGAAGATTTGCTCCATCCTGGCCCGCCCCAAGACGTGTGTGGCGAGGGAGGCAGGAGAGCAGGCTCTTGAGTAACTGCAAACCTCTGGGGGAGGTGGCCCTTCCCCTCCTCGTGAATCTCGTGGATGATCAGAGTTGCTTTTAATTGTCCCAGCTGATGTGCTGACCCCCCTGTTAGCCGGAGGGGAAGACAGACCGAGCTCTGTCCTGCCGTGCTGCATGCCTGAGCAGCCACGGAAAGCCAGGCACAAATTAACAGCCGATCCCGGCACATTTACTAGCTCGCAGAAGCTGCCTCGCTTCTTCCAGGTCAACTCCAGGGCGTTTCTTTTCTCTGCTCTGTCCCCAAGCTTGAGACAATGCTGGATCTGTGTCCCCGTGGGCCCGAGTGGGCTCGGGGATGGCTGGAAGCGTGTGTAGGCTCGGCGCGGGACAAGCGTCTCCATTGAGGCAGCCCGTGCCCAGGCAGGGAGGGCAGGTGGAGCTGCCAACGCCAGCACCCAGGAGAGGAATGGGACATCAGTGCCGTGCTGGGACCCTGCGCTTCCTGAGCCTGGCGGGACAAGGTTCAGTCCCCACTCCTTGTCCTTGAAATGCCGTGATTCAGCCCGATTTAGGGCTCACCCTGGAGCCCCTGCCGGTGAAAAACATCCCATTTTCCCCAGTTAGGAAGTTCCTCTGTCTCCGGCATGATGGGAGGGTCGTGATTTTCCGGACGCGTGTTGCCACCAGCTCTCATTTCAGCACTTGTCACCTTTGCAATAAAGCAGCCTTGATCCTTCACGCTGAGCTGCGGAGTTTGTCCTCTGTTGGCTCAACACTTTGAAGTCGGCTGGGAAGGGGGTGTTTTCCGAGATCCAGGGAGTCGCCGAGCGATGGCCAAACAAGCTGTTTGTTGGGGTTGGAGGCAGGTGAGGTGCCCGACCTTTGAGCTGCCGGGGCCAAGCAGTCTGAAACGCTGCCGGCCCGGCAGGAAGGAATTTCCTACCTGGGCTGCAGTGGTTTGTTCTTGGTACAAGCGATTGCCTGAGGTCCAGGAGATTTTTGCTCAAATTGGCCAATTTTTAACGTTTGCCAGCAGGAGCAAAGCTTTGCAAAGGGGCTGTTCCCCATCAGGAGCTCTGTCCCAGTGAGAGCCTGGGCTGTGTTTCAGGAAGGATCCTCCTTCCCGTTCCCATCATCAGCCAGCAGAATGTCAGCTTTACAGGGAACATCTGCTCCCCTCGCGGGGCTGTTGATGGAGACCCGAAGTGGCAGGAGGGGAGCGGGTCCAACACTGCTCTCTGGGATCCCTGGCGCCGGCCAGGCTCCTTTCCGTGCGATTGCTCTTCCGTCTGCCATTGATCCCAGCCCTGTGCCTCCCGCCCGCTCAGCGCCGCTGCTGGACCCCACAAATCTGTCACTCCTTTAATTAGTGGGAGGCATTGCAGCCCCGAGGGGACACAGAGCCTCGAAGATGAGAAATCACAGAGGAGGAAAAGCCGTCTGCTGTCAGCAAGGCAGAGGGAAGAGACTCACTGCTGACTCCTGCTCAATGGAGCCGCTTCCCCCAGCAGGAGAGAGCTTCTCCTGGGCGAAAATGAATGTATTTTAGCTTTAAACCAATTACTTCCTGCAGTTGCTGAAATGGCTTTTATTTGGAACCCACTTCTGCTCGCTAATGAGCTATTCTGTGGTGCGTGCCAGCTGCTAACGAAGTTAGACTTCGCTGTGTCTCTCAGCTGCGCTTTGCAGACTTTATTTCCCTTCTGTGAGTGGTGGGAGGGGGCTGCAGCGTGGCCCCAAAGGGGGACAGGCAGGAGACCGGTCAAGGAATGGGTGAGACCACCCTGTGGTGGGGGGATTCCTGCTGTTGGGGAGAGGTGGGGGGAGCTGTCAGTGCCCCCAGCCCCATGGCTGATTTCATCTTTCCAGCACAAAATGCTGTTAAATGGGATGAGCTGAGACAGAGCCCAGAGGTGGCACCGTGTCCAACACCCAAACACGGCACGGAGCCCCCGGGCTCTGCCTTGAGCTACCGAAACCAAACACTGGGAGTTACTGTTTTAAAAAACCTGTATTTTTCTAATTGCTATGAAAACACAAGTGGGGGCCACGTGGTGCTGACCCAGTGTCAGCCTTTTTGACGCACTCCCCCCCCCCCCCTCACCCTTGTGTGGGAAGGTGGTTTGTGTGTGTCCTCAGGGGTGGATGGTTTGTGGGCGGGGGCAGGAGCTGACCCCAGGGCTCAACGGCCACCCGGCTCTCACGCCCGTGATGCCCTGAGCCCTGGGGATTTGCCCACCAGGCTGGCAGTGGGGACCCGAGTCGGGGCAGTTTGCCGAGGGCTGGTCCCCGGGGGCACCGAGGCTGGGATTTGGGGCGACCTGGGGTTCCCGTGTTGGGGGTCTGTCACAGCAGGCTGGTGGGAGCACGGAGTTTGTCTCCCAAGCTTGTCCTGCTGGGAGCAAGGCTGGTGCCAGGCCAGGGGCTGCGGGGACGTGTCCCCCTCCAGCTGGACCCCCGTGCAGCCAGACTGACGGGAGAGCAGGGTCGTGGGTCCTGCTCCGGGGCCAGGCAGCTCCTCCGGCTGCTGGACGCCCTCAGTGGGTGCCCGGCTGCTCCTTCGGGGAGGCTCCTTGGTGGTCTGCGCGTCCGGCCGGGGCTCCTGGGGCTGCGAGAGGGAGATCTTGTGCCACTCTCGGGGTACAGGAATGGGGGACACTTGGGGCAGGGGCTGCTCTGCCTGGGGACTAGGCAGGTCCCCGGGGAGAAGCAGGGAGTGGGAAGGGGGTGCTGGGGGCTCCAAGAACAACCCCCCCACCACCACCCTTCAGGGCAGTCCCTATTCTCAGACGCTTTTCTCTGGGAGGAGAACGGCAGCTTATGGGCTCCTCCTGCCGGCACGGCGGTGGCCCTGGCAGCCGGCAGCCCCGGGGAGACCAGCCCGGATTTGGGGTGTAGCGGGGGGAGCCCCAACGCTTGAGCAGGGGGGAATGGTGGCCCATGCACTGGGCACTGTTTTACCAAACACCCCTGAAATCTGCTAACCCCCAGCCCCGGAAACCCTCCCCAGCCTGGGGACCACCGTGGGTTGTGCTAGCTCATGGAGCCACCCTGTGCGATGGACCCCATGGGGGGCACTGACCTTCCCGGTGACATGGGTGCGGATGCCGTTGCAGGCGTGGGTCAGGGTGGTGGGACGGTGGATCCAGTCGGTGAGGTGTCTGGCAGCGGCAGCCGAGCGGGATGTCAGGTTCAGCCGGGCTGGGGGGATCCGCAGCGGCATCTCCCAGGTCCCCACAAAGGTGCCCCACGGGGACACCTGGGAGGAAGAGGGTGAGCAGGGCCTGGGCAGGGTGTTGGGGCCCCAGGGAGCCCCGGTGCTGGATGAGGGTCTACCGCCAGCCCCCCGACGGGTGCTGGGGGTCTGGCTCACCTGGGAGCGGGGCACGTTGGGGAGCAGGTGCCCCCGGTCATCGGCGATGATTGTCGTGGAGCCCTCCCGCAGCGAGGGGCGCTGGGGGAGCAGGGGGTGGGTGTATGACCAGGGGTCCTGAGGGGCGTCCGGGCTGGGGCTGGGGTGCTCCCATGGAGACCAGGCTGTCTGGGGAGGTGCTAGAAGGTCCCAGGGAAGTCCAAGCCAGGGCTGAAGGGCAGCCCAGGGGTCCCGGGGGTCCAGGATAGGGCTGAGGGAGGCCTCAGGGGGTCCAAGACTGGGCTGAGGGTTGCAGGGGGGTCAGAGCCAGTGCTGGGGTGATTCAGGGGAGCCCGGGGCTGGTCCAGACTGGGGCTGGGGGGGTTCCAGGGTGTCCTGAGAATCTGGGCTGGGGTTGGGGGGATCCCGGGGGGGGTTCTGGGGGATCCTGGGGACCCAGCCCAGGGCTGAGTGGGGTTGTGGGGCTGCTGTGGTGGTCTGGGCCAGGGCTGAGGGGGGGCCCGGTGTGTCCGGCCCGGGGGTACCTGCCGCCCGGGTGGGGGCATGCTCCAGCTCTGCAGGCGGTAGGGCGTGAAGGCGTCCTCGTACTGCGGGGAGAGCGGGGCCGGTGAGAGCCTGCACCGTCCCCGTCCTGGCCCCGTCCCGTTCCGTCCGGCCCCCCCCCGCCCCGCGCCGTAGCGGGCCGCCATGCGCGCGCCGTCTCCTGGCAACCGCCCCGCCTGACCTCGGGCCGCGCGCTCCCCCTGGCGGCCGCGACTGGTACTGCAGGCGGTGCGTGGCCTGGAGGGGGCGTGACCTAAGGGTGGGCGTGGTCGGGAGGCGTGGCCTGGTGCCCCCAGGCCGGGGCAGCCGGGGCTGGGCGGGAGCGATGGCGGGGCCGGGGCCGGGGCGGGAACCACGGGACGGTTTGTGTCGGGGGGGACCTTTAGCGGTCCATCCAGTGCCCACCCCGCCTTGGGCAGGGACGCCCCCCACCAGCCCAGGCTGCTCCAAGCCCCGGACAACCCGGCCTTGAAACCCCCCCACCCAGGGATGGGGCAATCTCAGCTTCTCCAGCCCTCCCAGCATCTCTGGGGCCTCCTCTGGCCCCACTCCAGCAGCTCCATGTCCTCCTGATGTTGGTAGCCCCAGAGCTGGAGGCAGCACTGGGTGGGCGGGCGTCTTCCCAGCGCGGAGCAGAGGGGCAGAATCTCCCTCCTCACCCTGCTGGGGATGTAGCCCAGGGGGGCGGGGGGCTTGCTGGGCTGCCAGTGCATGATGCCAGCCCATGGCCAGCTTTTCACAGCCCCCTTGAGCCCTTCTGTCAGGGCTGCTCCCCATCCCTCCATCCCCAGCCGGGGAGGGGCTGCCCCAACCCAGCACTGGGTTAAGATTAAGGTCAGGGTTGGGGCATCCCGGGTCTGGGCCCCTTTACCGTGGGACGCTGCCCTCGCCCCCTCTCCGAGGCTCTCCCTACCCCCTGCTGCAGGGTGCCCGTGGTGCCCCATCCCCTGCCAGACCTGACGTCACCCCCCCCCCACGACGGCTCCCTGACATGTCCCGGCTCGCTCGGCGTCCTGGACGGCGTGGGGCACCCGCCGGTGCCGAGGGTTGTGTCAGCACCAGGACGCCGGGACAGGAGCCTTCCCGGTGCCCTGACACCGCCACGGCATCAACTGATCCATCCCAGGACGAGGATCCCTCTGTTGCCCCAGTGACTCGGTGCTTCCGACTCCCCGGGACTTTCCCGAGCGCGGTGCCGGCCCCGGCAGCCCCCTCCTCCCCGGCGGGGGAGAGGCACGACAGGACAGTGCTGAACTCACTTTATTTCTTTTCTTTATTTATTTTTTTTTTTCCTCTTGTTCCGAACTGCAATTCCTGGTGCCAATGGCGTCTCATCTCGAATAACACCCAATTGCTGAAGCCAATGTGGGGGTGCCGGCGGTGCCGGGCCGGAGGCGGGGGGCTGCCAGGCAGCCGGTTTGGGCGATTCGGGGCTGCCGCGTCCCTGCTCGACGCCGAGCAGACGGGCTGGAGAGTAATAAATATCAGTGAAATAGCAAGGGAAGCCTCCGGGAGCGGGGCTGGGGGCTGCCCCAAGAGCTGGGCTGTGGCCGGTGGGGGGGGACATACAAAAAAGGGGGCCAAAAAAAAAAAATAAAATAAAGAAAACCAACAAAACAGACTGATGAAGCCACGGGGGGTTGCTGGAAGCCGGGGCTGTTTCGTGGGGGAGGAGGGAGCTGGATTCCTGACTTCAATTTGCCCGGCGAGCCCCGGCAGCTCAGCCCTGCGTCGCTTGGCGCCGGATCCCGTCGGGGCCACCAGCTCTGGGCTCGTGGTTGCTCCCCCCGTGGAGCCGAATCGGGGTGGGCGCGGGGCCGCGGAGGGGTGGTTACAGTGCTGGGCAGGCAACCTGGTGCCGGATGCCCTCATTGCACATGAGGGCGGCCGCCCGCTCGTCGCCGTCGCCGTGCTGGCACTGCATGTAGCTGATGCCATGGGGGGAGTAGCTGTGGTGGGCGCAGACGTTGCAGGCGCGGGTCATGGTGCCGCCTGTGCTGCTCCTGCGGGAGGGGGGAGCCCCAGTGGCACCCGTCAGTGCTCAGCGGTGCCCACTGGCACCCACTGGCACCCCACTGGTTTCTGTCACTGCCCACCAGTGCCTGGTGGCACTCATCAGTACTCCTCGGTGCCCACTGGTGCCCGCTGGCACCAGTGGGTGCCTGATGGCACCCACCAGCGCTCACCGGGATCCACTGGGACCTGGCAGTTCCCAGTGGTGCCCATCAGCACCCAGTGGTGCCCACTGGTGCCCACCAGTCCCCGTCATTGTCTACTGGTACCCATAGGTGACCCGTGGGTGCCTGTGGCTGCCCGTAAGCCTCCAGTAGTGCCCAGTGATGCCCACTGGTGCCCATTGGACATCAGTAGTGCCCAGTGATGCCCATCAGTGCCAAGTGGCACCCGCTGGCCCCGTGGCTCTCACCTGCAGTCGCTGCAGGTCCGCTGGCACTCCTTCCGGCGGTAGCGGCAGATCAGTGCCCAGATGAGGAGCCCGAGCAGGCTGAGGAGCAGGAGGGAGCCCAGGATGGAGCCCACGATGATGCCCGCCTGCCTTCCTCCTGGGGCGGGAGCACAGCCTGTCACCGCCGGCCTCCCCGCCGGCTGCCCACTGGTCACTGTGCCCCCGGTGGCACCCTGGCCCGCAGAGGCAGCTTGAGACAATGCTGGATCTGTGTCCCCGTGGGCCCGAGTGGGCTCGGGGATGGCTGGAAGCGTGTGTAGGCTCGGCGCGGGACAAGCGTCTCCATTGAGGCAGCCCGTGCCCAGGCAGGGAGGGCAGGTGGAGCTGCCAACGCCAGCACCCAGGAGAGGAATGGGACATCAGTGCCGTGCTGGGACCCTGCGCTTCCTGAGCCTGGCGGGACAAGGTTCAGTCCCCACTCCTTGTCCTTGAAATGCCGTGATTCAGCCCGATTTAGGGCTCACCCTGGAGCCCCTGCCGGTGAAAAACATCCCATTTTCCCCAGTTAGGAAGTTCCTCTGTCTCCGGCATGATGGGAGGGTCGTGATTTTCCGGACGCGTGTTGCCACCAGCTCTCATTTCAGCACTTGTCACCTTTGCAATAAAGCAGCCTTGATCCTTCACGCTGAGCTGCGGAGTTTGTCCTCTGTTGGCTCAACACTTTGAAGTCGGCTGGGAAGGGGGTGTTTTCCGAGATCCAGGGAGTCGCCGAGCGATGGCCAAACAAGCTGTTTGTTGGGGTTGGAGGCAGGTGAGGTGCCCGACCTTTGAGCTGCCGGGGCCAAGCAGTCTGAAACGCTGCCGGCCCGGCAGGAAGGAATTTCCTACCTGGGCTGCAGTGGTTTGTTCTTGGTACAAGCGATTGCCTGAGGTCCAGGAGATTTTTGCTCAAATTGGCCAATTTTTAACGTTTGCCAGCAGGAGCAAAGCTTTGCAAAGGGGCTGTTCCCCATCAGGAGCTCTGTCCCAGTGAGAGCCTGGGCTGTGTTTCAGGAAGGATCCTCCTTCCCGTTCCCATCATCAGCCAGCAGAATGTCAGCTTTACAGGGAACATCTGCTCCCCTCGCGGGGCTGTTGATGGAGACCCGAAGTGGCAGGAGGGGAGCGGGTCCAACACTGCTCTCTGGGATCCCTGGCGCCGGCCAGGCTCCTTTCCGTGCGATTGCTCTTCCGTCTGCCATTGATCCCAGCCCTGTGCCTCCCGCCCGCTCAGCGCCGCTGCTGGACCCCACAAATCTGTCACTCCTTTAATTAGTGGGAGGCATTGCAGCCCCGAGGGGACACAGAGCCTCGAAGATGAGAAATCACAGAGGAGGAAAAGCCGTCTGCTGTCAGCAAGGCAGAGGGAAGAGACTCACTGCTGACTCCTGCTCAATGGAGCCGCTTCCCCCAGCAGGAGAGAGCTTCTCCTGGGCGAAAATGAATGTATTTTAGCTTTAAACCAATTACTTCCTGCAGTTGCTGAAATGGCTTTTATTTGGAACCCACTTCTGCTCGCTAATGAGCTATTCTGTGGTGCGTGCCAGCTGCTAACGAAGTTAGACTTCGCTGTGTCTCTCAGCTGCGCTTTGCAGACTTTATTTCCCTTCTGTGAGTGGTGGGAGGGGGCTGCAGCGTGGCCCCAAAGGGGGACAGGCAGGAGACCGGTCAAGGAATGGGTGAGACCACCCTGTGGTGGGGGGATTCCTGCTGTTGGGGAGAGGTGGGGGGAGCTGTCAGTGCCCCCAGCCCCATGGCTGATTTCATCTTTCCAGCACAAAATGCTGTTAAATGGGATGAGCTGAGACAGAGCCCAGAGGTGGCACCGTGTCCAACACCCAAACACGGCACGGAGCCCCCGGGCTCTGCCTTGAGCTACCGAAACCAAACACTGGGAGTTACTGTTTTAAAAAACCTGTATTTTTCTAATTGCTATGAAAACACAAGTGGGGGCCACGTGGTGCTGACCCAGTGTCAGCCTTTTTGACGCACTCCCCCCCCCCCCCTCACCCTTGTGTGGGAAGGTGGTTTGTGTGTGTCCTCAGGGGTGGATGGTTTGTGGGCGGGGGCAGGAGCTGACCCCAGGGCTCAACGGCCACCCGGCTCTCACGCCCGTGATGCCCTGAGCCCTGGGGATTTGCCCACCAGGCTGGCAGTGGGGACCCGAGTCGGGGCAGTTTGCCGAGGGCTGGTCCCCGGGGGCACCGAGGCTGGGATTTGGGGCGACCTGGGGTTCCCGTGTTGGGGGTCTGTCACAGCAGGCTGGTGGGAGCACGGAGTTTGTCTCCCAAGCTTGTCCTGCTGGGAGCAAGGCTGGTGCCAGGCCAGGGGCTGCGGGGACGTGTCCCCCTCCAGCTGGACCCCCGTGCAGCCAGACTGACGGGAGAGCAGGGTCGTGGGTCCTGCTCCGGGGCCAGGCAGCTCCTCCGGCTGCTGGACGCCCTCAGTGGGTGCCCGGCTGCTCCTTCGGGGAGGCTCCTTGGTGGTCTGCGCGTCCGGCCGGGGCTCCTGGGGCTGCGAGAGGGAGATCTTGTGCCACTCTCGGGGTACAGGAATGGGGGACACTTGGGGCAGGGGCTGCTCTGCCTGGGGACTAGGCAGGTCCCCGGGGAGAAGCAGGGAGTGGGAAGGGGGTGCTGGGGGCTCCAAGAACAACCCCCCCACCACCACCCTTCAGGGCAGTCCCTATTCTCAGACGCTTTTCTCTGGGAGGAGAACGGCAGCTTATGGGCTCCTCCTGCCGGCACGGCGGTGGCCCTGGCAGCCGGCAGCCCCGGGGAGACCAGCCCGGATTTGGGGTGTAGCGGGGGGAGCCCCAACGCTTGAGCAGGGGGGAATGGTGGCCCATGCACTGGGCACTGTTTTACCAAACACCCCTGAAATCTGCTAACCCCCAGCCCCGGAAACCCTCCCCAGCCTGGGGACCACCGTGGGTTGTGCTAGCTCATGGAGCCACCCTGTGCGATGGACCCCATGGGGGGCACTGACCTTCCCGGTGACATGGGTGCGGATGCCGTTGCAGGCGTGGGTCAGGGTGGTGGGACGGTGGATCCAGTCGGTGAGGTGTCTGGCAGCGGCAGCCGAGCGGGATGTCAGGTTCAGCCGGGCTGGGGGGATCCGCAGCGGCATCTCCCAGGTCCCCACAAAGGTGCCCCACGGGGACACCTGGGAGGAAGAGGGTGAGCAGGGCCTGGGCAGGGTGTTGGGGCCCCAGGGAGCCCCGGTGCTGGATGAGGGTCTACCGCCAGCCCCCCGACGGGTGCTGGGGGTCTGGCTCACCTGGGAGCGGGGCACGTTGGGGAGCAGGTGCCCCCGGTCATCGGCGATGATTGTCGTGGAGCCCTCCCGCAGCGAGGGGCGCTGGGGGAGCAGGGGGTGGGTGTATGACCAGGGGTCCTGAGGGGCGTCCGGGCTGGGGCTGGGGTGCTCCCATGGAGACCAGGCTGTCTGGGGAGGTGCTAGAAGGTCCCAGGGAAGTCCAAGCCAGGGCTGAAGGGCAGCCCAGGGGTCCCGGGGGTCCAGGATAGGGCTGAGGGAGGCCTCAGGGGGTCCAAGACTGGGCTGAGGGTTGCAGGGGGGTCAGAGCCAGTGCTGGGGTGATTCAGGGGAGCCCGGGGCTGGTCCAGACTGGGGCTGGGGGGGTTCCAGGGTGTCCTGAGAATCTGGGCTGGGGTTGGGGGGATCCCGGGGGGGGTTCTGGGGGATCCTGGGGACCCAGCCCAGGGCTGAGTGGGGTTGTGGGGCTGCTGTGGTGGTCTGGGCCAGGGCTGAGGGGGGGCCCGGTGTGTCCGGCCCGGGGGTACCTGCCGCCCGGGTGGGGGCATGCTCCAGCTCTGCAGGCGGTAGGGCGTGAAGGCGTCCTCGTACTGCGGGGAGAGCGGGGCCGGTGAGAGCCTGCACCGTCCCCGTCCTGGCCCCGTCCCGTTCCGTCCGGCCCCCCCCCGCCCCGCGCCGTAGCGGGCCGCCATGCGCGCGCCGTCTCCTGGCAACCGCCCCGCCTGACCTCGGGCCGCGCGCTCCCCCTGGCGGCCGCGACTGGTACTGCAGGCGGTGCGTGGCCTGGAGGGGGCGTGACCTAAGGGTGGGCGTGGTCGGGAGGCGTGGCCTGGTGCCCCCAGGCCGGGGCAGCCGGGGCTGGGCGGGAGCGATGGCGGGGCCGGGGCCGGGGCGGGAACCACGGGACGGTTTGTGTCGGGGGGGACCTTTAGCGGTCCATCCAGTGCCCACCCCGCCTTGGGCAGGGACGCCCCCCACCAGCCCAGGCTGCTCCAAGCCCCGGACAACCCGGCCTTGAAACCCCCCCACCCAGGGATGGGGCAATCTCAGCTTCTCCAGCCCTCCCAGCATCTCTGGGGCCTCCTCTGGCCCCACTCCAGCAGCTCCATGTCCTCCTGATGTTGGTAGCCCCAGAGCTGGAGGCAGCACTGGGTGGGCGGGCGTCTTCCCAGCGCGGAGCAGAGGGGCAGAATCTCCCTCCTCACCCTGCTGGGGATGTAGCCCAGGGGGGCGGGGGGCTTGCTGGGCTGCCAGTGCATGATGCCAGCCCATGGCCAGCTTTTCACAGCCCCCTTGAGCCCTTCTGTCAGGGCTGCTCCCCATCCCTCCATCCCCAGCCGGGGAGGGGCTGCCCCAACCCAGCACTGGGTTAAGATTAAGGTCAGGGTTGGGGCATCCCGGGTCTGGGCCCCTTTACCGTGGGACGCTGCCCTCGCCCCCTCTCCGAGGCTCTCCCTACCCCCTGCTGCAGGGTGCCCGTGGTGCCCCATCCCCTGCCAGACCTGACGTCACCCCCCCCCCACGACGGCTCCCTGACATGTCCCGGCTCGCTCGGCGTCCTGGACGGCGTGGGGCACCCGCCGGTGCCGAGGGTTGTGTCAGCACCAGGACGCCGGGACAGGAGCCTTCCCGGTGCCCTGACACCGCCACGGCATCAACTGATCCATCCCAGGACGAGGATCCCTCTGTTGCCCCAGTGACTCGGTGCTTCCGACTCCCCGGGACTTTCCCGAGCGCGGTGCCGGCCCCGGCAGCCCCCTCCTCCCCGGCGGGGGAGAGGCACGACAGGACAGTGCTGAACTCACTTTATTTCTTTTCTTTATTTATTTTTTTTTTTCCTCTTGTTCCGAACTGCAATTCCTGGTGCCAATGGCGTCTCATCTCGAATAACACCCAATTGCTGAAGCCAATGTGGGGGTGCCGGCGGTGCCGGGCCGGAGGCGGGGGGCTGCCAGGCAGCCGGTTTGGGCGATTCGGGGCTGCCGCGTCCCTGCTCGACGCCGAGCAGACGGGCTGGAGAGTAATAAATATCAGTGAAATAGCAAGGGAAGCCTCCGGGAGCGGGGCTGGGGGCTGCCCCAAGAGCTGGGCTGTGGCCGGTGGGGGGGGACATACAAAAAAGGGGGCCAAAAAAAAAAAATAAAATAAAGAAAACCAACAAAACAGACTGATGAAGCCACGGGGGGTTGCTGGAAGCCGGGGCTGTTTCGTGGGGGAGGAGGGAGCTGGATTCCTGACTTCAATTTGCCCGGCGAGCCCCGGCAGCTCAGCCCTGCGTCGCTTGGCGCCGGATCCCGTCGGGGCCACCAGCTCTGGGCTCGTGGTTGCTCCCCCCGTGGAGCCGAATCGGGGTGGGCGCGGGGCCGCGGAGGGGTGGTTACAGTGCTGGGCAGGCAACCTGGTGCCGGATGCCCTCATTGCACATGAGGGCGGCCGCCCGCTCGTCGCCGTCGCCGTGCTGGCACTGCATGTAGCTGATGCCATGGGGGGAGTAGCTGTGGTGGGCGCAGACGTTGCAGGCGCGGGTCATGGTGCCGCCTGTGCTGCTCCTGCGGGAGGGGGGAGCCCCAGTGGCACCCGTCAGTGCTCAGCGGTGCCCACTGGCACCCACTGGCACCCCACTGGTTTCTGTCACTGCCCACCAGTGCCTGGTGGCACTCATCAGTACTCCTCGGTGCCCACTGGTGCCCGCTGGCACCAGTGGGTGCCTGATGGCACCCACCAGCGCTCACCGGGATCCACTGGGACCTGGCAGTTCCCAGTGGTGCCCATCAGCACCCAGTGGTGCCCACTGGTGCCCACCAGTCCCCGTCATTGTCTACTGGTACCCATAGGTGACCCGTGGGTGCCTGTGGCTGCCCGTAAGCCTCCAGTAGTGCCCAGTGATGCCCACTGGTGCCCATTGGACATCAGTAGTGCCCAGTGATGCCCATCAGTGCCAAGTGGCACCCGCTGGCCCCGTGGCTCTCACCTGCAGTCGCTGCAGGTCCGCTGGCACTCCTTCCGGCGGTAGCGGCAGATCAGTGCCCAGATGAGGAGCCCGAGCAGGCTGAGGAGCAGGAGGGAGCCCAGGATGGAGCCCACGATGATGCCCGCCTGCCTTCCTCCTGGGGCGGGAGCACAGCCTGTCACCGCCGGCCTCCCCGCCGGCTGCCCACTGGTCACTGTGCCCCCGGTGGCACCCTGGCCCGCAGAGGCAGCCCCCGGCAGCACCTTGCCCTCGCTGTCCCCGCAGTGGTGGCACTTACTTGGCGCAGGGCTGAGGTTGAGCTGGCACACGGAGTAGCCCACCCGGTTGGTGACGCGGCACTGGTAGACACCAGCGTGCACCTCCGACAGGCTACGGATCAACAGGTCGCCAGGAGCACGTCCTGCAGTGGGGAGAGACGGCCCTGTAAGTCCCAGTACGGGCACCGGGACCCTCCGACATGGGTGCAGGGACACGGACTCCCCCCTACCCAGCTGCATGCAGCCATGGGCACCCACCACCACCACACCACGTGTGCTCACAGACAGGGACAGCCCAGCTGTGAACATCCCCCTGGTGTCCCCTCCCGCCCCCCCGGTGGGTGCAGCCCCACCAGCACCCACCTTGGATGGTTCCGGAGGGCAGGCGTCCCCCGCCGTAGCCGTCAGCCATCTTGGCCCACTGGTAGGCGAGCGGGGAGGTGCCCCCCCGGCTGTAGCACCGCAGGAGGATGCTGCTCCCTTCTACCACCTCGCCCTCGGTCCAGCACTGTGGGTTGGCTGGTTTCTCTGTGGAGAGAGGGACACTGTCACCACCAAGGCCATTGGGGGCCACCCGTGGTGCCTGGGAAGGGGATGTGGGGAAGGGGCTCACCTTGCACAGTGACAATGACCTCGTGCACGGCCACAGTGTTTTTCTTCACCCGGCATTGGTAGGTGCCAGTGTCGGAGACCTGCAGGTCAGCCAGGCGGATGGAGGCGTCGTACTGGCTGGGGTCGTTCTGCACAAAGGCCACCCGGTCCTGCAGCCCCGAGCCGCTGCCGTAGTTGACGTGATGGTCATGGTAGGACAGGAACTGTGGGGGAGAAAGCAGGGAGACTGGGCAGGGCTGGTCCAGGTGGGGAGACCGGAGGCTGCCAGCTGGGAAGGGACAGGCACTGCCCAGACCCTGCCAGCCCTGCCAGACCCTGCTTGTCCTGCCTGCTCTGCTGGGCTTTCTCTGGTCCTGCCAGACCCTGCCTGTCCTGCCTGCCCTGCCTGCTTGGCTGGGCTCCATCCCAGCCCTGCCTGCCCGGTGGGATGGCAGCTGCTGGGACAAGTGACACTCACCACATTCTCTGGGCCGGTCCGCTCAGGCGTGATCTGGATCCACTCGATGCCCAGGCCCTGGGGACCGTTGTCTTCGGGCTCGAGGACGTAGGGGCAGCCCAGCTTCACCGAGTCACCCTTGGCCAGGTACAGCACCTCCCGGCCCTTGCTGTTGATCCTGACGGCCAGGAGGAGAGCTGGGGAGAGAACAGCACCCGTCACGCTGGCTGGGGAGCACAGGGACACCTCGAACCTGCACCCCAACACACCCCGACCCCATGTCCTGCAGTGCCCGACCAACAGGGAGCAGGGACAGGGCAGGAGCTGGGTCTCCTGCTGGGGTTGAGCCCCTGTTGGGTCCCATAAAGCTGAATCAGGAACATAGGGATCTGGTGGGCTCAGTGCCACCCGCCCAGCTCCACCTGACTCAGTTGGGTGTCAGGCCAGGACCAGCCCTAGCTGCTCTGCTGACTATGGGGTGCACCTGGGACCCCTCCATCCTTGGTGGCATCGCTGCGGGAGCAGGTCCAAGAGCAAGGATCCATCAGCGCCTACCTGGCATGAGACCCAGGAGCAGGAGCAGGCTGGCGCCGTGCCCTGCCATGACGCTGCAGCCGTGCCGGGTGGTGAGGAGGAGTGGGAGCGGAGGAGGCTCCGAGGCGACGAGGCAGCCGGCCGTGCGGGGCTGCTTTTACATGCTGGGCCGGGGCGCTCCTCCCTGTGGGGCGGATGCCTTTGGGATGACTGAGTGGCTCCAAGCTGTGCGTGAGCGATGCCGCCCTGCTCCACTCCCTACCTGGTAATTAAGCATCGCCATGCTATGGGCTCCCATCCAGCCGGACCCGGGCAGGGGGACACTGCAGGCAGCACGGGCGAGGGGCACCATCACACCCTGGGGCACCTGGAGCAGGGATTGGGGGCCATGGACCCCATGGTGCCTGATGGCTGGTTCCCTGGTGTGGGCACTGGTGGGATGAGGGTGGTCGGTGGGAAAAGGCTGCCTGGGACCCCCCGGCAGCAGTGCGAGCCATGCCTGAGCACCGCGGCCGCATGAAAGTGCTGGCTTGGTCCCATGCAGGTCCCAAAAGGATTTTGATCTTGTGGCACTCAGGACAATTGGAAGAGCTTAAAGGTGTGGTTTGACCATGGGCTTAAGCTCCTGCAGATCCCTCCTCTGGTCCTGCCCCCTCAGCGAGCAGGCACGGGACTACTGTGGCCATGTGGGGACTGTGGTGCCCACCAAGCCCATGCTGGTGCTCATGGCACAACTGAAACAGTGGGGAGGCCTGGCTGGGGCTACGGGCCATGGCTCATGGCATGGGGCCATGGTGGGACGGGGCACACCCTCCACCCTCAGAAGGGAGCAAGTGGTGCAGAAGGAGAAGAGTGGGACAGTTGGAGGGGATGAAGAGAGGGGCCAAAACCTGCTGGAATCAGGGAAGGAGTTGGGACAGGGATGCTCAGCAGTGGATGGAGGAGTTGGGACAGGGATGCTCTCTGGGGAATGGAGGAACTGGGACAGGGATGCTCAGCAGTGGATGTAGGAGTTGGGACAGGTATGCTCGGCAGCAGATGGAGGAGCTGGGACAGGGATGCTCAGCAGTGGATGAGTTGGGGACAGGGATGCTGGGCAGCGGGTGTTGGGGACCATGCTGGGGATGCTCAGCCCTATGGGAAGCCCCAGCCGTGGGCACTCTCGGTGCCTGTGTCCCTTGGGGGGTCTGGGCTGGCTGAGCCCCCACAATGGGCTGCTCTGGTGCCATGGGTCAGTCCCTGTGCCCAGCTCACCCCTGCCATGCCCTGCGGCACAGCTCGGCCGTGTTGGTGCTTTCCAGCCCGTGACTGCCTCAGCCGGCTCGGCGGCACCACCCAGCTGGTCCCAAACACCAAACACTCCCCGGGGCCAAGAGCTGCTCCATTTACTGGCCCCAAGTTGAGCTCACCACTGCTGGTTAACCCTTCCCGGCCCTCGTGCTGGGAATTGGGGCTGAGCCCAGCACACGCTTGGCCGCGTCTGTGATTTGGGGGCCCCCATGTGTGTCCTGGCCCCGGGGCAGCACCGACACGGCCAGGGGTGCCACCTGCCGGGGCTGTCCCTGCCGTGACGGGGCCGTGGCTCACTGCGGCTCGGGGCTCGGTGCCGGCGCGGTGCTGGCTCCCGGCCTGTGACTCCTGCATTCCTCGTCATGGGGAGCCCGGCTCACGCAGGAAGGGTGGGGAAGCTGCTCCACCCCGGCTGGACGGTGGTCACAGCCCCCTCGGCATGGCCAGCGTGGTGGCTTTGAAACCCTCTGGGCTGAGTCTGGCCTAGAACAAGGCTGTGACAGCCCAGCAGTGACCGGGAGTGACACAGCTGGCGTGTGGCCGATGGGGACTGGGGATGGAGGTTTGGGCAGCCGAGCCTGGTGGTGGGCACCACAGATGCTTCCTGGGCTGTCCCAAGGGGTCCCAGAGGGCTTGGTGGCCACGAAGGCGTGCTGGGGGTCGCTTGGGGATGTGGTAGCAGATGCCCAGCAGCACCAGTGATGCCCCTTGGCCCCTGTCCTGAGAGTGCCTGGTTCCGTCACGACATGGGGACACCCAGCAGCTGGAGAGGAGGTGGGGAAGAGACAACGAGAGGCTGTGGAATTTCATCCCCCGGATTTTCCCAGCCTGGAGGAGGCTCACGGCAGAGTCCTCCGAGCCGTCCCCTGCCCTCGGCAGTCGCACCTTTGCTGTCTCTCCTTATTTTTCAGCTGCTCTGACAATTAATCAGAGCCACTCCTACGGGATCCTGGCCCTCTGAAGCTGCCAGTCCCTATCCAAATGGATTTTAAATGTTTGCATCATGCTCCAGTCTCTTTGCTTTGCCCCTGAAGAAGGCCACTGCCACAGGGCCCGGAGGTGACACCTCAGTGAGAAGGTGGCATTGCCAGGGCTGGTGTGGCCAGGACCAGGCTCTGTGTGTTCAGAAGAACCTGCCTGGCTCCTGGGGACCCTGCCTGGGCCACTTTGCCTGGGTGGGAACACCCGCCCTGCCTTGAGCGGCTTTGGGGGTGACACTGAGCTGTGCCAAGAGCCTGGGGACGCTCTGGGTCCCTCTGAGGACAGGGGCCACCTCCGACATCTCTCTCCCAGCAGATGTGGGGAGACGGACAAACAGTCCCAGGAGCAGGGCAGGTTGGACAATGAGCCTTTGGGCTACTTCAGCCTCAAGGGCAGCTCCTGGCCCACAAATCTGAAGACAGAGAAGGATAAAAGACACCGTCTGCTCCATAAACATCTCTGTTCATAGAAAACTCAGCCTAAGAAAATAGAAAGCCCTAAGTCGCTGGGGAACCAGAGCTCTGCTCCTTGCATGGCTGAGCCTGGCCAGGGGCTGCGCCTGCCCGGTTGAGGGCCCTCCGCTCCACCTGGGCACAATACTTCTCAGGGATGCCGGAGGCTCTGCAGGGAAAAGAAATCGTCAGACACCCCGTGCTGTGCCGGAGCTAAGCTTTGGGACTGTGGCCCCAGAGCAGATCCCATTTGATGAGGATGCAAAGGGTCCTGTGAGGTGGTCCAGGGGCCAGGAGAAGGCAGGAAGGACTTAGGGAAAAGCAGGGCACCAGGGGAGTAAGCCGCCACCGGCAGCTCATCACCTGAGCTCCCGCATCTTCTGCTGCTTGAACTGGGCGATGCGCTGGCTGCGCTGGCGAGCCTCCTCCTCCAGCCGCCGGCACTCCTCGAAGGTGGCCACCCGCTCCTGCGCCAGCTGCTGCTGACGCTCCTGCATCTGGCGACGGACGTCGTTGGCATGGGCGAGCCGCAGACTGGCCCTCCGCGCCGCCTCTGCCTTCTCCTTCTCCATCTGCTCCCGCTGGAGCCTGCCGAGAGAATGGGGCAGGTCAAGGGCCCCGCTCCAGCCCCTCCACGTGCTGATAACTCACCCGCGGGGCCTCGGCCAGCACCAGGGCCACCAAGGGTGCCAACTTAGAATCACAGAATGGTTTGGGTTGGAAGGGACCTTAAAGCTCACCTCATTCCAACCCCCCTGCCCTGGGCAGGGACACCTCCCACCACACCAGGTTGTTCCAAGAGCCCCCATGGCAGCCCCGCTGCCACCATGTCACCCGTCTCCCAGTCCCTTTTCGCAGGGCATGGCCCGTCCATCTCTCTGTCAAGCTCCCAGCGCCGTCCCCTCACCTGAGGATCCTCTCGAACTCCTGCCGGTCCTGCTGCACCTGCACAGCCATGCCGTGCTCCCGCTGGGCAATCTGCTCCAGGCGGCTCTGCTTCACCATCTGTTCCATCTCAGCCTTCCTCCGTGCTGCCTCCTTCTCCTTGCGCCGCCATTCCCGCTCGGCAGCCTCCTGGTTGCGCTTGGCCCTCAGTGCGTCCTGCCGGAGGGGGATAGTGGTGATGCTGGAGGGGCCACAGAGGGCTTCCCACAGTGGGGAGGCCGGGAAGCACCTGACGGTGGTTTAGCCCCTCTCCCAGTGATGCCCAGGACATTGCCTGGTCCCAGGTGATGGCCCAGACCTGTAATGCCCTGGAAGACCCACCATGTCCATGGGAGCTTCCACACTGCTGGTGATGGGGTCGGTGGCGAGTGATCCCACAGCCCATCAGCCGCTCACCTGCTCTGCCTGATGGTCCTGGGCCTTCTCCTGCATGGCCCTCATCCGTGCCAACTCCTTCTCCTTCTCCCAACGGATTCTTTGCTGCTCAGCTTCAAACTCAGCCTCCCTCTCCTGTGTGGGACAGAGCATCATGGCAGTTCCTGCGGCACTGCTGCTGCCTCTTGACCCGACGCCAGTGCCACGCACCCTCCTCTCACCATCTTCTGCCTCTGGAACTCGAGCACCCGCTTGTCCGCCATCCTCTCCTGCTCCCGCTGTTCCTCCTTCACCTTCTGGTTCTCGTCATTGACTCGTCTAATCTCAGCCTGGATTCTCTTCTTTTGCTCCTGTTTCCGCTCCAACTCCTGAAAATGGCGCAGAGGGTCTGAGGGTGACAGGGTGAGCGCCAGGGCATGGTGTGCTCTCCCCAGTCCTCCCCGTGTGCCTCCCCAAGGGGACAGCACCACACTCAGGGCAAGGAAGGGCTTGGGTCACTTTCTGAGGGTGCCTCAACTTCTCCAAGAGACCAGAGCTTTAATTCCACTGCCCGTTGTCTCCACACATCAAGTCTGACTTACCCAGCACTGGGTCACCCTTCCACCGGGGTTAAAATCTAACTCCAGCCCCCCCCCCCCCCCGCTTCCCGGCGAGTCACTGGTCGCACCTGCAGGTCCTCCATCTTCAGCTTCTCCAGGTACACCAGCATCTCCTGAGCCTCCTGGTCCCGCTGCTCGGCTCTCATCGCCCGCTCCTCTGCGTTCTGCTCCATCTGCTTCACAATCCCCTGCCTCCCTCTGGAAAGAAGAGAGTGGAAAGATTCCCTCTGGCTCCGTACCACTCAGAGGGCAGAAATTCCAGCATGGACATTGGGTGCTGCCTTGTGCTGCCCAGTCCAGCTGTGGTGACCACTGTGGTGAGAAGCCAGGGGTTACCCCAGCTCCAGCACAAGCCCTGGGAAGAGGAAAGATCTCTCTGCAGGGAAGAGAGACCCTTTTGCAAACCTGATGAGCTCCTGCCTCTTCCTGCGTGCCAGCTCCTCCTGCATCTCTTCGGCCTTTTTCCTCTCCACCTCCATCATTGTGGCCAGGCGCTTCTCTTCTTCCTCCAGCTCTTTTGCGATGAGCTGCTTCTCCAGTATCTGTGTGTCGCGGATCATGTGGCACTTGGCACCGAGGATCAGCTGTGGGAACAACAGGTCTCCCTGGTCTCCAAGACAGACAGGGCAGCGGCAGCAGGGACAGACAGAGAAATGGTGGGGGGGGGGAAGGGAAGGAGAAGAAGACCGTGGGTAGCAGCAAGTGGAGCAGGGTTTAGGTCTAGAGCAGCTTGGCAAAGCTCATGGGAGCTTGCAGCAGCCTGTCCGAGCGGGCAGCTCAGTCCCGCGGTACCAGGGGACACCAGGAGCCCCCATCCCCACCTCGCTGAACTCCTTGATCTCATCCTCCTGCTCCATGCGCAGCCTGTTCGCCCGCTGCAGCAGGTTCTGGGCCCGCTCCCGTGCCTCCTCCTCCAGCTCACTCAGCTTCCCCAGCTGCTGCTGCAGGACGGCCTTCTCCTTGGCCACTCTCTTGCGCTCGCTTACGGCATCCTGTGGGGACAGGCAGGGCTGCTCGAAGCCAGACGCCCTCCCCCAGGAGGCCCAAGGGGCACCGCAGGTGCCCCCAGCCCCTTCCCACACCCCATTAATACACCCCTCTCCCTTGGCACGGTGGCAGAAATGCAGCATGGAGACTTCATCACAGCTCCAGGGTTACCAGGAGGGACAACCAGGGTGGGATTGCTGGATCCAACCAGCATGGGATTCCTTCCCCATCCATTTTCCAGGAAAACCCAGGGATCTTGCTGGGGATCTGGGCTGGGGATCAAGGAAACACTCCCCCGAGCTGCCATCCCTGCACGCTGCCCTGGCAGCGATGGGCACACTGAAACATGGGTGAAAGAGGGAGGAAGGTGATGGCCGCCAGAGCTCCAGGGACAGCCCCAGCTGGTGTGTCTGACCCACAAGGTTGGCTCTACCTGAGTCCATCCACCTCCACCCACATCAGGGAACAGCCAGAAAGCAGGGACAGAAAGACAAGGGAAATGCCTACAAGAGTGGCCTCCTTCTCCGCTTTGAGGGCTGCCTGCTTGGCCTCGCGCTCCTCCTTGGTCAGGACTCGGGCTGCTGCTGTAATGCGCTGGAAATCCTCCTGCCCCATGATGAGGGACGCTGCTGGGTTCTCCGTGGGGACGCTAGGCACAGACAGCGCAGTCAGTGGCACCAAGTCCCCAACAGTTCCCAATTCCCTGCCGCACTGACCCCCCTGTGGGGCCGGGGGACCTGCCCCACTGTCACCCCAGAGCCACGCAGGAGGCACTGGAGCTGGGGGGTCCCGGCCAGGGGGAGGAAGAAGGAGAAAGTGCAGTGAAAGCATCACCGGAGGGGAAGGGGGGTGTGTGTGTGTGGATTCTCAGCCAGGGGTTGCCCAGGAAAACCCCAAAACATTCAGCAGGGGCTCAGTCAGCCCCAATTAAAAAAAAAATGCTGAAAGTATTTCAGTCCAATGTGACTTTCCCTGCCCTTCTTTGGGAAAATGCTGACCACTGCCTTGACCCCTTTTCCAGCGGGACATGCTGCTCATCCCTGCCTCCCCAGACTGACTGTGGCTGCTCCTCTGTGCCTGAACAAAACCCCTGGTCCGTGCAGACAGAGTCGGGGGAGCAGAAGCTGCCTTTTCACTCTGTTTAACAACACTGAGCCCACTCCGGCTCCAGATCTACACAGCACAGCGCAGCTTCAGCTCTGCTCCCCGGGAATCCACCGGCAGGAGACAAGAAAACGCCGCAGTTCCCAAACTTGGAGCACCCTCTCCCCTCCCAGCACCGGCAGGTTCCCTCTGGCCACCACCCCAGCCCTGCCGGACACTGCCGAGCCACTGGCTCTGCCTGTGACTCACCCTGTGGTTTAGAGGAAATCACCAAAGCTCTCAGTGCCCCCATTTCCCCACTTGTAAAAATGTGGATAATAATATGGGGCTGTTTTCCAGGGGAGTTGTAAGGAGTTAATTACTCTTTGTATTACTCAGATACCATGGTGACGCGTGTGGTGTCGGAGCCTATATTAACCAAATGCATAGAGCACTTTGAAGATGCTCTGGACTAAGAATTTACTCATTATTATTGTGTGTCACCTTTCATCCACCCTTGTGAATATGAACAGATACCTGCATAATGATTGCCCGAGAGCTGCATCACAGCATCGGATTCCAGGACGCTTTAAAGAATGGCTAATGGTCACAACGGCACTAATAAATGTAATAATACAGTGGCCACTGCTTCAGTTGTCCCAGTGTTTGGGTGACCAGCCTGGGATGTCTAGGGCCTGATTTTCAGGAATTAAACCAGCACAAACAGTTTCCATCGGCTTTAGCCGGAGCTGCGGCCGTGAGACACATCTGCAAATTGGCCTCGGCTTTGGCAGCTGGGTGAAATAAGAACGTGACCATATAAACCGAAAGCCTCAACCAGCCCTGAAAGCCTGAGCCGGTGTCTCTGTGCCTTTTCACTCCCACAAAACCCAAACCCAAACGGTCTGTGAGGCGGGTGTCACGTTTTACAGGGTGTTGGGGCATTACATGGAGATTCAAAACAGGAAGCGAAGATGAACCTCGCGCCGAACAACTACAAGGAAAATTTAGGGAGGTCAAAATGAGGCTAAATTGGAGCTGGCCGGGATAATGGCCCTATTCTTGTCTCTGTGCTTCAGGCTTTTAACAAGTGTAGTAATTAGGGCCAGGGTTCTTACAGTTCAGCCTTGCTTATAAAACATCCCTGTCGAGAAACACACAGCTCCCGGTGCTCAGGGGCTGCAGGCAATGCTCCACTGCCTTTCCCACAGGGGGGTTTTTGGTGTCGGGGCATGGGAGGCAGCGTTTGCTGCGTGATGGGGGGGCTGTTTGGCCCAGAAAGAGCAGCTTTTCTGGCTGCGGGAGTTTTATGCTGTTTTTCACTGCTTCTCGTGATGATTCAGTGCCTCTGTAAAACGCCCAGTGCTCAGCACTCGCCAGCTCCTCGGCTGCCCAAGCCCAGCGTATCGGAGCCCATCCCTGCTCCCCAGAGACGTCCCAGCAAACAGCCCGGGAAGCTCTGAACGCCGGGACGGTGCTGTGACAGACACGCAGGGCCCTGAAAGCTCCTCAGAGCTGCCACCCTGGCACAGACTTACACGAGGTCACGGATTAAGTCCTTGGTGATGAGTCGGATGGTTTCGGGCTTGTGCTTGGCAGCGGGGGACGCTTTCGGGGCAGTCCGCACATCCCGAAGGATCACGATGGGGCTGCTGGAGCGTGACTGCTGCAAGCTCTGCAAGAAAGGATGGTGTTTGGCTTTTCCTACAGCTTCCCCACCACTGCCCTGTGCCCAGCTCTGCCCCTGGGTCCCGTGAGCTTGGGACGCTTTCTGACAAACCCCCTCTTGCACCACCAAGACCAGTGAAGTCTGGGCATGGGAAATGTTTTTTTGGCTCAGTGGCCTGGTGAGGACATGGGAAGAACCAAAAATACCCCTACAGCACTGATTTTACTATAAAAATATGAGCTTCAGTCTCTCACCCAGATCTGAAGTAAAGGATGAGCTGATGCTCAAGCACCATCTCGGCCCCCCTGGGCCCTACCCTGCTCACCCACGGCCACTGGCACCTGTGTCCCTCTGAGCCCCACAGACCCAGGAAAAAACAACACAAACTAACCCAAACTCGCTGGGTGCTGGCAGGGGTGTCCTGCGGAGGGGGGAGCAGGGACAGCTTGACGTCTGGCCTTGCAGGGCAATCAGCTGGCAGGCGGCACTGGGCAGAAACCAGTCCTCCCAGTACAGCCTGGACTGATGCTGGTGCCTTTGCTTGAGCTGATACTGCCACCTAGTGAAGTTCGCTTGGCTGGGGGTGACGTGGGGACCCTTCTCCACACCCTCCGGGCAGGTTGGGCACTGGGAGTCTCCGAGGGGTGGGAGCAGCCAAGGGATGTCCCCAGCACTCATGGGGCTGCCCCATGGGACCCCCCGACTGGGCCGCAGGATGTCCGGCAGCAGGAGTGGGAGCAGGAGCAGGAATCCTGCCCACCCTGGGGGAAGCCACTGACATTCCAATGGGAAGGAGCATTTTGGGAGCAGGCACCATTTTGCGGAGCGAACCTCTGGCAGCCAAGAGGGACAGTCCCCGGACAGGAGACCCCCAGCCCAGGCCACCCTGAGGTCTGGCTTCCCCAAGCCCTGGACCAGCTTGCCCAAGCCCAGCCACGGTGTAGGTGTCCCAGCGAAATCGTCGCCCAGGTCAGGGAACCATAAGGAGCTAATCTAAGGTACACACAGATGTGTGGTTTCCCTTCTACTTCTGTTTACTAGTTCAGCTTGAGAATCCTAAGTGGCTGCTGGAACAAATCCTGTAGCCGGCTGGGTGCCGAGCAGTTCCCTGGGAACTTGCTGCCGGCAACATTTCCATTTTACAGGCCTGTGATATTGCCATTTTATGGGTCTGACTACCCCAAAGCACGGACTCTCCCGCAGCCCAGCACGGTAGATACCGGAGAGGGTTCCCGGCTACCACGGGCCCCAAGTGGGAGCTGTTGAATTAAAGGGTTTGGCACTAAGACACCCATGCAAACAAAGATAATACTGTTATTCACCGCAGCCAGCTCTCAGGTTGTCCCCAAAGCCAGGACAACTCCTAGAGCTAGACCTGGATTAATCTCAGGGAACGCAATTAACACCCAAATGAGTGTTACGACATTTTCATCTAACTGCCTTGAAGGCTTCCGAGATAACAGATCATAAACCTGCCCGGGGCGGCTCAGCTCGCAGGGTGTCCGAGGCACATGGACCCAGTCGCTCCCAAGCCTAGCTGCCAGCTGGGAGCGGAGGTAATCTTCATTACACGCTTCCTTCCTCCACTCTGAAAAGCCAATGGGTTTTGGCAAGTCTCTTTGGGCAGATTTGTTTCAGGCGATAAGACCCAGGAGAGGAAATTACAGCTGCAAACGCACCCCCCCGGCGGAGGGACAAGTGCCTGGGACGCAGCGTGGTCCCCCCCCATGGCAGCTGCCTGACAAGCCCCGGGGGACATATCCCCAACCTGTCATAGTGGGGTTTATCAGCAAAAGAGACGGCAAATGTGAGACAGGACAAATTCCACCGGCGTCCAGCCCTTGTACCTCGGTCCGTGTCAAAGGCGCGAAGGGTGGGGAGAGCCAACGGCTGCAGCCATAAACCCAGCCGGCCTCAGGGAGAGGCAACAAAGGAGGTGAGGGAAGAAGCACCTCCAAACCATCACCTTTCTGGCCACCGTGCCTGGAGAACACCATTGTCATGAGGCTGAAGCTCTCCCTGGGCTCTCCTGCAGGAGCTGGGGACAGCCCAGGGACCAGTGTGGAGGAAACGAGCCTTTTCCTTACAAGACCGGGGAGGAAAGAGCTGCTGCTAGCTGTTTATCTCTGCTCGCAATGGCCAGGGCATCCGGCCAGGAGGTCAGAGACCCACTGCAGCTCTGCCTTGTCTCCAAGGGGACCGATTTCGTAGCTCCCTGATGAAAGTCTAAATATGTTTGCAACGAGCTGCTCTGGAAGCTTCCAGCCCCTGCTCCAAGGATTCTCTCTCTATCCCATGCAAAATAACCACTGTCTAACGTACAGGCTCCATAACACTGGCTCCTCTCCTTTAGCAGGGTGTCTCAACTCCTGAGCTTCCTTTGCCTCGCTAATTAACTAATTACCCTGAGAAAAGTGGAAGTGTGTGGTGTGGAGGAGGACAGAGGCACCTCCCAGGAGCTGAGGGTGGAGTTTGTGCCCTCTCGAACACCGGGCTCCTGCAGCCGGGCGAGGAATTGAGAGCACGGAGACGGCAGGTCCCAGGGAGGGCTGGTGATGGTGTCCCGGGCCCGGCAGGTTCAGAGAACAGGGACGGTGGAGGGAAGTCAGTCGGCAGGAGCCTCCATACTGGGTGGGACGAGGCCTGGCAGAGGAGGTGTGAGGGGCGGCAGCACCGGGAGCCGCCCGTGCAGGGGAGCTCTGGACAGGACCCCGGCACGGCACGACACGACGGAGCCCCGGTGTAATGTGGCTAGCTCTGGCCCGGTGAGGTCTCGGCCCCCCCCAGCCCTGCCCTGTGCCGGCCCACTGCCCAGGGCTCGGCGGTGCCCGCGGTGTTGCGGCCCCTTACCCGGCTCTCCCCGAACAGCGTCTCGTCCACCGCCGGGCTGCGGGGCCGCCGCTGGTACCGGCTGCGGGGGGGATCCCGCCGAGGGGGCGCCGCCGGGCCCGGTGCACCGGAACAGGCCGCACGAACCATCCCGCTGCGGCGGCGGCGGCCACGGTCGTCATGGCAACGCCCCCCACCGCTCCCCTGGCAACCGCGCGCGGGCGGTGCTGGGCGTTGGAAGAGTCGACTCAATGGTGCACGGGGGGGTGGGTGTTGGTTGCCCACGTGCAGGGGGAGGCTCCACCCGTGTTGTACCTGCCCGGCCACCCCCGCCCGCGGTCGCGCCCCACGGGGGGGAACAAGGTGGTCAGCAGCGACTGCCCCGCCCCTCCCCGTCAGCCCCGCCCACACACTCCGCCCCGCCCCTCCTCACCTCCCCAGCGCGGGTGCTGGTTTGCTAGCCCCGCCCCTTCGCCTCCTCTCCCGCCTCTCCACGTGGCCGGGCCGTCGCCATGCTGCGGTGCGAGGCGGGTGGGGGGGTTCTCCCCGCCCCCTCCTGCCCTGGCAGACCCCCCCCCCCAACACATACCCACCCCCCCATCACGACCACCACCCCTGGATAGAAGAGGAGCCGTTTATTGGGGTGGGGTGGGGGGCCACCCTCCCCCAGCACAGTGGTGGGACTGGGGCGGGCACCACGGCCCCCAAGGCACTAAGGGGGGGGGTGGGTGGGCACAGCAGGGGGGGAAGGGCAGCACAGCAGCTGCCCCCCCCCGCCCATACCCACACCCAGTGAAATAATAATAATAAAAAAAGACTTTGGTCCTGGAAATACTGGCGGGGGTGGGTGCCCAGGTGGGGGGCACCCGGCTGGTCCATGGCAGGGGGAGGCTAAGGCAGTTTGGGGGCCGGCCCCAAGGGGCCCCTCAGAAGCAGGGCCGGGGGCCATGCCAGGGGCGGTTGCTCAGAGGATCTGACGGGGCATGCCGTAGCCCGTCATGCCAGCCTGCGAGGCGCCCCGGTTGGTGCCCATCTGCAGCCCGATGACGCTCTGTCCCTCCTTCAGCTTGTCCTCGGAGAAGACGCGCCGGTTCTCCTGTGATTTCCTGCGGAAGTGGCAGGTGTCAGCATCCCCCCCACCCCGAGGGACCCCACCATCCGCTCCCCTTCCCCATTCCCAGCACCCTCTACCTACTTGGGGAACCAGTTGGGGTCTCCCAGGAAAAGCCCGTCGCCCTTGGCCACAGCCAGGCTGCCCAGGTTCATCAGGGTCCTCTGCACACACGCCATGTTCTTCCCTGCAAGGCCCCAGGCAGAATCAGCCCCGTGCCCATCCATCCCTGGCCTCGTCCCCAGTGCCCGCCCGGCTGCTCACCTTCCCAGAGGTCAACAGTCTGGAACATGTCGGTGGCGGCGATGCCGTACCGCTCGGCTGCCTGCAGGAACTGCGAGATCTGCTCCATCTGCTTGAAGGCCATGGTGGATGCCTGGATCTTGGCCACCGGTCCCTGGCCTCGCGGGTGCAGGCTGTTGATGAGGCGGCACAGCACCTGGCCGGGAGGGAGCCAGGGGTCAGGTGGGATGGCGCGGCACCCCCATGGCAGGGCAGCCCCCCGCCCTGGCCCGGCTCCAGGGGTACTCACGGTGCCGTCCTTCAGCCACTGCTGGAAGCCGTCCCTGCCAGGCGCTGGCTGCGCCACATCCCCGCCGCACTGTGCCAGGATCCACCGCACCAGGATCTGCTCCAGCTCGGGGTCATACTGCCGGTCGATCTTCTGCTGAACCTCCCGGCTGAGGCCATATGAGGGTCCCCGGTTTGCCATGCTTACGGCAGGGGGGTCTGCAGAGATAGGACCCCTGTCAGCAGCTCTGGTGGCACCCAGGAATCCAGCACGGTCCCGTGCCCGCAGCGTGGTGGCTGGGGACAGTGGGTGACAGTGGGGACAGTGGCTGAGCAGCGTGGCAGAGCCCCACACAGCCCGGCCGTCCAGTGCGGAACCTTATCACCGGTGCCAGCCGCTGCCCAGGCTCTGCCCTGCCCTGCCAGCTTCCCACCCCGCCAGCCAGGAGGGGGTCATGGTTCCGTGCCTACCCGAGGGCAACAGGGTGATTTGGCCTTGGGCAGGGTGGGCAGCACTGTGCCCCCTCCACGCCAGAGCCAGACCCCTCACCCTGAGCATCCCTGTCCCGGCGGCTCGGCCCCGCCAAGGGCGGACTTGGCAGGCACTCGCTGCCGGTTGAAGCATGTTTGCAAATCTCACCCGTTTGCTCGGGCTGGGTGCCAGATCCGGGACCGGCTTGGGAGCACGGGGCCCAGGGCCACAGGCAGTGGTGCCCCCCCCCCCCCACCCCGGCAGGGGAGCTGGACCCAGCTGTGGCCAGGTACTGCCCTTGCCAAGGTGCCACCAGAGCTGGTGCCACCCGCACTGGGGAGGATGGAGGTTGTGCAGGTGCCTGCGGGAGGAGACGCACCTGGACCAGCGCTGCCCAACCCACTCAGTCCTGGTGCCCCAGGCGCTGGGGAGGTCTGGAGCCCCTCTGCCCACCAGCAATGGGCATGTGGGTCTCCCTGGACCGTGCATGGCCGCCGGTGCCTGGTCCTGCACCCCTGGCATAGGGGCACGTAGCACGCGCTGCTCCCCCAGGGGTGCAGGTGTCCCCCCCAGCCCCGGTGCTGGGGACATGTGGCAGCTGCCAGCCGGGGGGCAGCCCAGCCCCACGCCAGGGGGAAACCCAGCTCGGTTTGGGACGGGGCTCAACCCTGTCACCAGCCCAGGGCTCCTGTCACCGGGAGCAGTCAGGGGACAAGCCACCCTGGCACAGGAGGAAAATCAGCCCCAAGCGCCCGGGGAAGCCGGCGGCCACCGCGGGAAGGCTCATTGCTGTGGCCATTCCACAACAGCCTTGGGCTAGCACAGCACCCCCTGAAAGCCACTGGCCACTGTAGGGCTCCCCGGAGCAAGGGCTGGGGCCCAGACAGCCCCTGCAGGGAGGGATCCGGCCCCCCCCGGGGCGAGGGGAGCGCCCGGCCGGGGGCCAAGGCGGTTGGGAAACAAAGAGGAGCTGAAATTGGTGCAGACAGGGCTGATTTCCCGACACAGCTGGGGCTTGCCCAGACGGGAGGGGAGGGCCGGACCCAGCCCAGCCCCGCCACCGCCACCGCTGGGACCCCGCGGGGGGGGGCCGCACCCCCCCCCGCCCACAGCAGCCCCGGGGGACGGCGGGGAGGGGACCATGGCCGGCCACGGCCACCCTGAGGACCCTCCGGGCGTCCCGGGAGCAGCCGCGAGGGGATCCCGGCTGGGATGCAGCCACCCTGGGGACCCCTTAGGTCTCCCAGGGCTGGCAGGGAGGGGGCTATACCCAGCCCAACTGGGACCACGCCACCCCGGGGACCCCATGGACGTCCCGGGTGCCAGCAGGGAGGGGATGGCACCCAGGGCGCGGCCACCCGGGGATCCCCATAGACCCCCGGGGGGAATGGGGAAGGGACGCCCGACAGGGACCCCGGAGCCAGCCAAGGGGAAGTGGCCAGTGGAGGACAGGGCCACCCGGGGGACCCCGCAGGCACCGGGGGGGGGGCACCGAGGAGGGGACTGGACCCAGCCTGGCCAAGACACGGACACCCCGGGGGAGGCGACCGGGGCTCGGACGAGTCGCAGCCCCGTCTCCGTGGCCGCCGTGCCCGCTCCGAGGGACGGCGGCGGGGGGACGGACGCGCCCCCGGGGCGGCGGGGCCGGAAGCCGCACCCGGGTCCCGCTTCCCGGGCGCGGCCGCGTGTCCCGGCGGCTCCGCGGGCGCAGCGCCCGGCCCTGCCCGGGGCCGTTACCCCGGCGGTGGGGGGGTGGGGAGCGCCCAGGGGACCGGTCCCACTCCGGGCCCCCGGGACAGGGCGGTCCCGGCCATTTTAGGGCAGGGCGGCCGGTCCTGGTCCTGGTCCTGGTCCCGGTCCCCGTCCCCATCTCCATCCCGGTGCCGGGTGCCCGTCCCCACCTGCCGCCCGGTGCCCGCGGGCGCTGCCCGGTGCCCGCTGCCCGCGCCCGTCCCTACCTGCGGCGCGATCCCGCGGTCCCGGTGCGGCAGTGGCAGATGCCGCCGCCCGCGCCCTTTTCACGGCTGATGTCAGCGCGGCCGGGGGCGGCCCGGTACCGCCCGCTCCCGGGGCGGGTCCGCCGGGCCGGGGCCGGGGCAGCCCCGCCACCGCACCCCGGGCCGGCCCCGCCCCACCCGGCCCTGCATGATGGGGACCGGGGCCGTGGTGGTGGGGGGCGTAGGGGGCCGTGGTGGCAGGGGGACACTGGGGCTGCGTGGGGACATCGGGGCTGCGGTGGGGACAAGGCAGCTCTGGTGGCTGGGGGACACGGGGGCTTTTGTGGGGAGAGGATGGCCATGGTGGGGGGGGGGGACGACAGGGGTTGTGGTGGCCACTGGAGGGCTGTGTTGGCCACTGGATGGCTGTGGCAGCTGAGGTGAGGTCAGGGTGGTTGTGGTGGGGACAAGGTGGCTGTGGTGGCAGGGGACAGAGTGGCCTTGGTGGGGACAGGCTGTACAGAGTATTTGAGGGACATCATGGGTTTGGTGGAGACGCGGTGGCCGTAGTGGCAGGAGGATACGGACGCTGCGATGACCGTGATGGAGACAGAACCTGGCATGGTGACGGTGTGGGACAAAGCTGTGATGGTGACAGGAAGCAGCTGTGGTAGCAGGGGTCACAGTCACCACAGTGGCAGGGACTACCAGGGCCTGGCCATGGTGGCAGGAGGACAGCTCGGGGGGCCGCAGGCCCTGCAGGGACACGGCCTCCCCAGCACCCACCGTGTCCCCGCGGTGCAGGGAGGGATGATGGCGCTTGCACAAGTCCCGTCTCCATGGGAAGCGCGACCAAAACAACAAACAAAACCTCGGCCCGAAGCCACCGGCCGCCTCCAGAACGGGTGGCAGGGCCACCGCTGCGGCGTCTCTGCAACCCCACCCACCCCTCTGCACCCAAAATCTGCCCTGGGCTCTGCAGCCACCCTCCCGAACTGGCCTGAGGTGCCACTGTCTTCTGGAGCTTGGTTGCAAGGACACCATCACGCTGGGGACCAGCTGTGGGGTGTCCCCCCTGCCCTGTGGTGGCAAGTGCCCCTCCTGCACCCATGGGTGCCACGTGGCGTGTTGTGTGTTGTCCCTGTCATGCCTTCTCCCCCTCCCTTCCCCCCCCCCCCCTCCAATTGTGGGTGTCCCCTGGGGATTTCCTTTGGCTTTGGTGACATGAGTGCATGGCTGATGGGCACATAGCTGAGGGGACCAGGACAGGGGGGGGTGGCACATGACATGGGGAACGGGGGTAACCCCTAGGACTGACCCCTAGGACAGGGGGGACTTAGGGGGGACAAGGTAAGGGGATGATGTGGAGGTGCAGGAATGGGGGTAGGGTTAGAGGTGGCAGGATGAGTGTGTCCCACTGGCAGGACACAGAGGAACAGCTTTAAGGGTGACACGGGGGACAAGACCCATGGTGGGGGCAGGCCTAGGGTGACACAGAGGGCAGGAGTGGGATGATACAGGAGGACAGGTCCCATGGGGGTGACACAAAGATCAGGAAAATGGGGGCAGACTCTGGTAGTGATGCGGCCAGAGAAGGCAGGGGGTGAGAGAGGGTGATTTGGGGACAGGACCCCTGGGAACAGGTAGGCATGATAAGGAGGCAGGACCCCCAGGGGTGGAAGAGGGTGGCATGGGGGAGGACCCCCAGGGGTGAAATGGGGTCAGGGCCGGGGAGGACACAGAGGTGAGGGGACAGTACAGGGCAGGATGCCCGAAGGATGCAGGGGACCTGGGGGACAGGGGTGGCGCTGATCTGGGGGACCCCAGGGCAGGACCAGGGGGCCATGATGGGGGGCAAGTCCGGGGGGCAGAGCTGGGGGTGGCGCGGGGGGCAGGCGGGGTGACACGGGTGGTCGGGGGTGGGGTGACACACGGGCGGGACCCCCGGGATGGCCATGGGGACATCCCGGGGCGCCCCGACGTGACCGACGGCGGAGCCGTGGAGCGACCCCCGGAACAGCCCGTGGCAGGGGTGACGTCGTGCGCGCGGGGCCCCGCCCCCGTGACGCGCTCCCACAGCACGGCCATATAAGGGCACGAGGAGCGTAGGCCCCGCCCCGCCCCGCGACGGGGTGGCGGGGCACCGGAACGGGGGGTGGGAGGGCACCAGGAGGAGGGGGGACACCAAGAGGGGAGTCTGTGCACAACCAGGGGAAGGGGAAGATGGGGGGGAACGGACGGACAGGGAGCACGGGGAAGGGGGGTGATGGGGGGTGATGGGGAGGGCCCCGCAGGGGTACAAGGAGCACCAGGAGGCGATGTTTTGGGGGGCGAGGGGGGTGGTAAGCCCCCCGGGGCCGGGGGCACCCGACCCCCTGCCACACATGCCTTTTTATTCCTTCCCAGGGTCCTTCTCTTGGTGGCGGGGGTGGGGTGTCCCGGGGGTCCCTAGAGCAGCGTGGCCAGCTCGAAGCGCTCGGCGCAGCACCCGCGGGGTCCCAGCCGCTGCCGGGCCCCCTCCCTGCGCCGCCGGGCCGCCGCCAGCTCCTGGCGCAGGGCCGTGCCGCCTTCCGGGGGGCCGCCCACCGCCAACGCCTCCGCCGACACCGAGCTCACCGGGGAGGAGCCGCCGCCGCCGCCGCCCGGCTCTGCAGGGAGACAGGCAGCGTCCGGCCCGGCTGCGTCACCCACCCATCCACGGGGCCACCCCAGGGGACGCGGGCGCCAAAGAGCCCCGCCGCCCCCTTTTCCCAATGGCCTGGCCCTGGGAAGGGTTGGGAGACGGCCCCGGGGGGGCTGCGGCGGTTGGAGGGCCCGGGGGGTCCGCACTCACTCTGCCGCTCCAGGTCGCGCAGGGCGATGGTGGAGACGGGCCGCGCTGGGTCCCCGCGGCGGTAGAGCTGCAGGGCCTCCAGGATGTCGGACTCCAGGGTGAACTCCGCGTCCCACTCGTAGTTCTCATCCACGGAGGTGTTCCTCCTGCGGGGATGGGCATCAGGACGGGCCCCCATGGCTGCCCCGAGGGATGCAGGGTGGGGGGAGCAGGCAGGGATGCTGCAGGAAGAGCTGGGGCGGTCCCCAGGGGCTGGGATAGTGGGGACCCTGTAGTGGGTGTCCCTGGGGAGCAGGGGCCGGGGTAGCACAGGGGTGGGAGGAAGGGAGAGGCTCCATGCCAGGACACCCCAGCTGAGGCCCCTGGGACAGGCTGGGAGCTGCCCCAGCACAAGATGGCTTCTCCCCAATGTCCTGCCTGTGGCTCACCTCTTCCCGGTGCCGCCGAGTGCCAGATGCGTCCTGGCTCTGCCCTCCTCCGCCGCCGAGCCCCCGCTGTGCCAGCTGCCCCCGTCCCCGAGGCGAGTGCCCAGACAGTTGCCCCCCAGGGAGGGTGCCAGCGAGGGGGGCCGCAGGAAGGAGCCGCTGCCCCGGCCGCTGCTCTGGCTGGTCAAACTGCCCCGTGGCAGCTTCTCCAGGGGCACAGGGTCCAGCGACCGGCCTGGTGCCCACCGGGGCTCCATGGTACCGGTGGAGGGCACAGCCTCAGTCCTGCTGCTGGCGGCAGGGAGGGGGGGAGCCGGCGGGGTGGGGGGCTGCAGGCCAGCCCCAAGGCCAGAGGAGCTGTGCCAGGCGGGGGTGCCAGGCAGCGAGGCCTTGGCAGGACCCACTGGTAGCCTGGGGGGCTTGAGGAAAGCGGCAGCTGGGGCAGAGGTGGTGTTGGCACTTGTATCAATGCAGTCTGGGCACAGCGTCCATCCCCTGTGCTGCGGGGAGCCCCCAGGCCCTGGCTGGGAGAGTTGGGGGCTAGCACTGGGCTCTGTCTGGCCACTGGCATGGCTGGGCTCAGCCAGCTCCTCTGGGGGTGGCCAGTCGCCGTCGACGCACATCTCCTTGAAGAAGGGCAGGCTCAGGTACTGGAGGATGCTGCTCTGGACTGGGGGGGTGGCCTGTGGCTGACTGCACCCCAGGCTGGGCATGGGAGATTCTGGGGGTCCAAGGGATGGCAGGGGGGAGCCCTGGAGGGGCAGCGAGTCCCACAGGGTGCTGGCGGTGCTTGGGCAGGGCCCGGGGGCGCCAGGGCTGTGGCACAACTCCTCCACGGTGCTGTAAGGCAGGGTGGCGGTGGAGGCCACTGGGCTGATGTTGACGATGCACAGAGTTGCCGCCTCATCCACGGGGCTGCTGCTGCTGTAGCCAAAGTAGCGGCCCTGGCGGTAGCCGGTGGCCCGAGCTCCCTGTCGGGACTGGCCTGCGGGCTGGGGGCGCAGCGAGACCCCCTTGCGCCAGATGGGCTCCTTCTCCTCCTCTTCTTTTGGCAGCTGGAGGTAGGGCTGGGGCCGTGGCCCTGAGGGGTCGTGTTGGGGGTCCCGCTCTGGCTCGGCGTAGGGCAGCATCCCAAAATTGCTCTCCTGTGGCCGTGTGTCAGTCTCCACCACGAAGCGGCCGTCGGGGCCACGGCAGATCCGTTCCAAGGGCACGTGCTCCCCGACGTGGCTCTCGTACACGGCGTACTGGGAGCCAGCGATGCTGAGGCCCAGGCTGGTGCCGGCCTTCTCGCCCCACAGCAGCGTCCGGCGCAGGCTGCGGTAGGGAGATGGCTGCAGCTTCAGCTTCATGGCGCTGTCTGGGCTACCAGAGCCACGAGAATTTCTGTAAGGAAGAAGGGAGCTGCTGCAGCACCCCTGTCCTGGCTCTGGGCTCATATGGCTGCTACCCATGCCAGGGCAGCATACTGGGCATCCGACAGCAGGACCGTCACTCTGCACTGCTGCCATGGGCTTGGCAGACCCGCTCCTGGGCTCTCTGATCCTTCAGCCAAAACTCCCCAGGGAACCCCTACCCCGCAGCACACCCTGACCCCAGCACCCTGCTCCTAATGCCTCCTCTGCAGCCAGGTGGTGGGGAGGGGTGGCTGACCCTCTGACTGCCCCTCTGTCCGCAGCCAGCGGCGGGTGAGTGATGGAGAGCGCAGCGAGACAGGGAGGGAGCGGGATGGGGCAGGAGCGTGGCGTGACTTACTGTGGAGGTGGAAGCTTCTTGCTGGGGGAGAAGACGAGTGGTGGATCTGGAAGGTCATGAGAACACAAGGGGATCACACGGCGAGCAATGCAAAAGTGATGATGAGGCAACAGCAGCACCTGCTCAGCCCTACACCCACCCCTGGCGAGGCCCCTACCCCGAGCTGGCCTGTCCCCTCCCCAGGCACCGGGCCCTGCTGCCCTGAGCTTTCAGCTCCCCAGGGAGCCCCAGGATCCGCGTGTGTGCCCATCCAGCTGGCTCCTACCTTGTCTCCGCTTCTGCAGGCGAGCGGCGCGCCGGCGGTTCATGATGCAGGCGGCCATAGTGCTGAAGATGACAGCCACGCTGAGGAAGCAGATCCCCCCGATGACCCCAGCCAGCACAGGCTGCGGCAGGAGCTCCGGCAGCTGGGTGCGGGATGGATACACCTCCATGCCTGTGGCCAGACAGGAGACACCGTCAGAGGCTCGGTTACCCGTGGAGCACACTGGCACAGCCTCCCTCACACCACCAGACCCCCAGGGATAAACAGCAAAACCCCCCTGCTTCAGGGCTGCTCTGCCTTCGGGCGGACCCGTGGCCCTCGCCATGCTGGGAGCAGGGTTGTTCTGCGCAGAGCTCTCCTGCTACCTGGTCTGTGACGCTAAAGTCACGCCAGATCCGCACACGGAGATGAGTGTCCCCATGGTGTTAGCTTTGGGGGGTTCTGCTCCGGGTGTTGCATCCCCTGGTCTAGCAGCAGGGAGGCTTGGGGGTGGGAGCAGCAGGAGGTTTCAGTCTGGGAAGATCTGAGACCACACCAGGCAGTTTACTCCTCTGGTTCTGTCCCCCGGGCGGGAAGAGCATGTGGGCAGCAGCCCAGGCCTTACCTGCTGTGGAGACATTCACCGTGTTGCTGGGGTCACTGATGTAGCTGCCAGCAAAGGCCACCAGTCGGAACTCGTAGAAGGCGTCCTGGGGGAGCAAAGGGCCGTTAGCCTTATTGGCACAGTGGCCAGCCAAGCCTCTGCCCAGGCAGCTGCAGAGCTGAGCAGCTCCACAACATCAGCAGATGCCCCAGACCCAGGTAGGAGTGACACAGAAGACCTGACCCCCTCCCCTGCCCTGCAGGCAGAGAGCACCCGGTAACGATTCCCACCTTGATGAGTCCAGGCACCAGGACCTGAGTCTTGGTGCTGGGGATGGAGCGGTCCAGCACCTCCCAGCCCCCCTTGTCCTGCCGCAGCTCCAGCGCGTAACCGCTCAGCGCCACCGAGAACTGAGCGGGGGGCTCCCACTGCAGCAGGACCCCTCGCACAGTCTCGTTGGCGGTCAGAGCCTGTGGCGGGGACAGGAAGACGCGCACAGTCATGGCCGGTGGCTCTGGAGGCACTGTGGTCACTGGGAAGCCTGAGGAGAAAGGGGACACTGCTGCGGGAGGTGATGCAGGGGGAGAGCCAGGCAGAAACAGGAGCCTCCTGTGTGTTTGGGGGCTCTGGGGACATAGGGGCTGCTTTGGGGGGCTCATGGGCCCTCTCTTACCCCTGGGCACGGAGGTGACGATCTGGCTAAAGGGGCCACTGCCCAGCTTGTTCTGGGCCAGGACGCTGAACTGGTAGCTCATGTCTGGCTGCAGATTCTCCACCAAGAGATGCTGAGCCCCCACTGGCACTGAGAGTGACACCCAGTCATGATGGGCTCGGGGTGGATGCTTCACCCTGAGGGGAGGTTGGGACCTGTGAGCCCAGAGGTGAGGGCCCCAGGTGGGGCAGAGCCAGGGTGGGACAACAGAGCCTGCTCGCCAGGACTCACAGTGGTGTGTACCAGACGCTGAACCTCTGGAAATAACCCCCATCAAACCCCGGCTCCCAGGAGATGTTGGCTGCCAGCAGGAGTGGGAGCACAGAGACGTTGGTGACAGCATGAGGACTGGTACCTGGTGAGGGAAGCAGAGAGACGACCTGTCACACTAGGCAGCTCAGACAACAGCCACGCAGGGCCATTTCCATCCCTTCCAGCACAAGGAGGCTGGTGTTGGCCACCCCAGCACCCACGCTGTCTGCCCACCAGGGACTGGCAACTCACCCAGCACATGGACAGAGGTGGTGGCGCTGACACTGGCCACCTGGTTGGTGGCCGTGCACTCCCAGAGCCCATGCTGCTCCTTGACAAGCGGGCGGAAGATGAGGCTGCTGTTCCCATCCACCTGGGCACCGCTCTGCCCCACACTGCCCACCTACATGGCAGGGCACAGACACGCTGACAGTGGGCAACCACCCAGGACTGGGACAGCCAACGCGATCCACCACCCCGGGGCTGGTTTAGGAACGAGGGGCAGGATTTTGCCCTGGTTTCTCAAGAAAGTAACAGAAGCAAAGTGCCCTGAGCCCCTTCTCCTGCAGCAACCAGGAGAGATGTGACCCTGTAGCATCTGCGGGGACACAGAGACTGCCCCCGAGTGATGCCCCAGGAGCCAAAGGCATCATGAGCCCCCCAGGAGGGCTCAGCTGGTTCCCTGGAGTGGCGGCTCCTACCTTCAGCCAGGTGACAGTTGGGGGGGGATCCCCACGGGCGGAGCAGGGGATCACCAGTTCCCGGCCCACCTCCTGGAAGTATTCCTCCTTGGGGCGCACCAAGAAGGCAGGGGGGTCCTGGAAGGCAGGGACACATACTGCAGGGCTTGTCTGCCGGTGGGACGGGGCACAGACCCGCAGCAGGGCAGGCCAAGGGGCACGCAGGGCTCCCAGGCAGCATGCCCACCCGGACAGGCTCACCTTCAGCAGGACACGCGTGGGCTGGGACTCGCCGGCGGTGCCATAGCTGTTGTAGGGGGTACATGTGTACACTCCAAGCGCGTCATCGTTCCCCGTCGCAATGACGATGGAGCCGTCCGGTCTCATGGACCAGCCAGGGAGCTGGGAGAGGGGGCACGGGGTCAGGACGAGGGGCTCGGGGGGTGGGAGGGCAGGGGAGGGCACGGGTGGCGGTACCTTGTCCAGCTGCAGCGGGCGCCCGTCCCTCGTCCAGCTGACGGAGAGCAGGGGGGGGTTGGCCCTGGTGGGGCAGCGGATCACACCCTGCATCCCCTTGGGCAGGTGGGTCTCAGGGCGCATGGTGGTCACCTGCGCCGGATCTGCGAGGACAAACAGGGTGCTGGGGCCCGCATGAGGGTGGTAGGGGGCTGGGGTCCCTGCGGCAGCTGAAGGGGCACCCTCTTCCCACCATGGGAATGTCCCCGGGGCTGGCCCACCAGGGCTTTCCGTGAGCAGAGCCAGTGACAGCGAGGGGCCATGGGGCTCTTACACAGCACTGTGACGAAGGCCGAGGCGGACGGTGGCTTCCACAGCCCATTGCTGGGGACACAGGTGTACTTGCCAGCATCATCTGGGGTCGTTCGCTGGAGCAGAAGACTCCCATCCACCAGGACACGGACCCGAGGCTGGAGGCGGCTGCAAGGGGAAGGGGGGGACAGTGGTGAGCAGCATGGCCAGGACCATCCCCATCACCCTGGGATGAGCAAACCCCCCCAGCCACACACCCAGCCAGCCCATGGCACTCAGATCCAGGCTTTGCAGGGCCACAGCAGCCTCCTGACCCTAGCACCACTGGCAGGAGCCCACAGCCACCTTGGTGCCTCCCCTGTTCCCACTGTACCTGAGGTGGAAGACATTGGTGCTGTCCTGGAACCAGGTGTAGGTGAGGTTTCCTGGGTATGCCTCAGCCTGGCACGCCAGAAAGGCATCTTGAGAGATGTTGACAGTGACGTTCTTGGGTGGCACCACGATGACGGGTGGCCCTGCAGCGTGAGGCAGAGGGGATGGTGAAAGCTGGGGACACGGGATGGCTCCAGCTGCTCCCAAAACCCATGCCTGCCCCAAAACCACTGCCCATGACACAGCTCCCTCCGTGTCCTGTGGCAGCACCTGGAGGTGGCCATGGTTGGGAGAGGACCCACTCTTACCCTGCACAAGCACACGAGTGGTGTGGGTGATGGTGCCCTCCTTGCTGGAAGCATGGCAGGTGTAGGTGCCTGCATTGGCACGTTCCACGACAGCGATGGTCAGCGTCCCGTTCCTCACCTGTAGTGGCACCGGGTGCATGGCACGGCCACCAAGGGACAGGACACTCTCAGGAACGTGGCCAGTGGCAGGAGATTGTTGCCACAATGGTGGGGATGAACACCCGCTCTCCAGACAAGCAGTCGCCTGGCCACCCCACAAGACCCCAGCCAAGGTGGGGGACACATCATGGGGTGGGGGTAACCAGTAGTTTGCTGCCCTCACCTGTACTGTGTCCCCGCTCTGGACAGCCAGGTCGCTCCTCTTCCAGATGACAACAGGCTGGGGGTTGCCAACAGCCGTGCAGGTGAGGCTCAGGGGGTCCCGGTCCCGCACCTCCACGAAGGCAGGGGGGGTCTCCAGGAAGGTGGGGGGTGCTGTAAAGACAAGTCCATTCCCTCACCCCCAGGTCTGGTTCAACCGGTCTCAGGAGACCAGTGGATCCAGTCCCAGCCCTGAGAGATTTCAGCTGGTGCTGGGGAGAGCAGCGACCGAGGGAGGGACCCGCCGGTACCGTTGACAGTGAGGTGGATCCAGGTGCCGTTCTGGAAGTCGGCGTCAGTGCTGTGCTGGTCGAGGAAGAGCACGCGGCACTCGTACCAGCCCTGGTCCTCAGCACGTAGGAGGTCGATGCGAAGCGAGGCACCTTCCTCAATCCGCACCCGACCTGCACGCCCAGAGGTGGCCATCATGACTAGTGCCACTGGCTCAGGGGAGGCCGTGTCCCCAGGCTACCCGCCACCCCAGGGCGCCTGCCCACGCTCGCCCCTGCTGCAGGCTCAGTGGCTTCCCCCGGGGAGCAGGGCCGACTGCCCCACTTGGCAGCAGCAGGGTCTGCCACGGTCTGGCTTCTCCTGCCTCAGCCGCGCCGCAGGGGGCTGGGAATGGCCGTGGGACAAAAGCCGGGGCGGCCGCGTGGCAGCAGCGGTTGGTCACACCAACTTTTAGCGCTACGTATCCTGCTGCTGTCGGGGAAACAGGGGAGGACATGGTGATGGGTTCTGCCACCTACGCCTTTGTAGGATGGCCTCGGCAGGGACCCACCAGCCCCGGGTAAGGGGAGTCCCTGCACCCAGAGCATCACTCCCTGCTGTTGGGCAAGAGCTGGCTTTCCCAAGGGAGCCCCCCCCCGGCTGTCTCACCCTTAGGAGCCCTGCTAAGCCCCGGGCACCCCCGCACCATCCCCTCTCCCTGTGGCACTGGGAGAGCTTCGGCTGAACCCCTTGCCCGCCTCACAGTGACAACCACGACAGACCCCCCCAGGGTCATGGCAGCAGGGGGGCTTGCCTGGGCTGTGGGGCCCTTGCCCTGAGCAGGCAGCATCCCCGCACCCCACGGCCTCTTTGATGAGGAGGAGGATAAGGGCGCAAAGCGACAGCGAGCACAGCTCTTTAATCCCCATGGCTATTATCAGAGCCATAATCGGCTCAGGCGAGCAGCAGGCAATTGGCTCAGCCCCGGCTGGGGTGCACAGGCAGCGGACCCACCGCCCGGCAACCCCGGGGCTACATGCCCCCGACCCCACTGCCGGCACCCCTGGCCCAGAGCTGCTCCTGTCTGGGGAGGAAGGTTTAGCCCCAGGGGTGCCATTGCCCAGGGTGGCCTTGCTCACAGCACCCTGTGGTGGGGACACAACGGTGGCAGCACCGCACGCACCAGAGCCGCCCACAATGCTCCTGTCGACATCCCAGAGCTCCTTGGGGAACAGCATCTTCCCGAGAAGTTTCCAACAAAGCAAGTTTTGCCAACCTTCCCCCCCTTGCCCACCAGCTCGGTGACACCAGGGGCTCGGTGTCACAGGGGGTCCCGATGCACTGCCGGAGCCACTGGAGCCCAGGCCGGGCACTGCACGGATGGCACTGGCAGTGGGAAGCTGCACCCTGCCAGACGAGCCCGACGAGGAGGAGCGGTGGGGCCCGGGCAGGCTGGTTTGGGCACAGGGTGGTGGAGGGACAGGATCGCGCACCGAGTATTGGGGCCACACGTTCCTGTGCAAACCCAGCACACAAACACCTGCAAACCCTTCCCCACAGCACCCGGAGCTTCTTCCAGCCTGCACCACACCTCCCACCCCTCCTGCCTCTTCCCGCCGCCCCCTCCATCACTCCTGCAGCAGGAGATGCTGGGGACAGATGGACGTATCAGGGTGCCTCTGGCAACACCCCTCCCTCTGGCATCAAGCAACACCACGGGCAAAGCTCAGGTGGGTGGCAGGAGAAGCTGGAGGGATTTGAGCCATGGCAAAGGCCCCATGGGACAAGGGGTGCTCCTACTGCTTATCCCAGAGCCAGCTCCCACGCCGAACCCTGGGAAGGGGGGCAGCTCTGGGGAGCTCTGAGAAACCCCATCCCTGCTGGCAGCTGCCAGCCCAGCCCCAGAAGCCAGGCGGGAGCAGCAGGCTCCTGAACAAAGGTCCCTTTGGAAGGGATCAGAGTGCCCTGGGGACAGCCCCCAGCCTCCCCCTAATCCCCCGTGCTGGCCCCAGTCCCCTCCTCCTCTTCCACCACCCCGCCGATAACAAAACCACTGCTGCTCTCCGGACCAGCATCCCCCAGTGCCTGGCAACCATCATTCAGAGGGACACAAAGGGGGCTACAGCCCCAGCCGCCTCTCTTACTGCTGGGGATGGGGTGCCTGAGCAGGTGGCTGGTCCAGGGACCACCAGCCCACTCCAGGCCAGTTGACAGCAGGGGACAGTGGCCCATGACACCATGGGGGACAGTGGCCCCTGGGGGAGAGCTGACCCCATTCCCCCAAGTGACCCAAGGGCTCTCATGGAGGCAGCTGCAGCCATCCTGTCCCCAGGATGCCCCAAGTTGCCCCACAAGGGACGTGGTGTGATGTGGGTGACAGCAGGGGTTGCCTGTTCCCTGGATGACACCTGATCTGCTCTGCCGGGGAAGGGCTGGAAGCAGGGGCTGCCCTTATCCTGCGGCCCCTTCCCATCCCTCTATCCCTTCCCAGCCCCCAGAGGATTGAAAACAAGCCGCCCGCTGCCATGGTGACAGCCGCCAGCCCCCCTGCCCACCCACCTCGCCCTCATTACGGCCACCAGACCCCTTCCCCCAGCGCATCCCTCTCAGTCGCTGAGCCCCGGCGGCTCAACCTGCTCCCACCATGGGGGCAGCGCAGGCAGGAGCAGGCAGGAGGCTCCAGCCCCTCTCCGGGTAACCGGAGCCCCCGTGGACGAGGGGCCCTGCAGTGCCGGGCTCAGGTAACAGGAGCCCAGCCCCGGCCTCCCAGCGGCAGAGCAGGTGCCTTGTCCTCAGCCAGGGTTTGTTGTCACCGCTGGCCCCATGGAGCTGGCTCGGGGCTGCCTGCGGGGCGAAGGTTTCCCTGGGCGCAGGTAGGTGGTAGGAAAAGCTGAGGTTTGCTCCCAAATCGGTCTGTGCATGGCTCTGCCCGCGGCCAGGCAGGAGAGGGCTTGGCTCAAACCTCATCCTGCTGCACATTTTTTTTTTTTTTTTTTTTTTTTTTTTGGCAAGGGCCGGTTTGGGCAGCGGGTGCAGGCTCCTGGCCCAGCACGATCCGGCTCTCCAGCCCTCCCTGTCCCATGGGAGGATTTCGGCAGCTGCCAGGCTCAGCCCAAAGCGCCGTCCAGCCGCCAGCCCTCCCCTCCTCCCCAGCCGTCCCCGAGGGATGCTCCTGTTGTCTTCACCTCCGTGCTCACCAGGATCCCTCTCGCAGGGATCCCTCGAGGTCTGGCCACCGCTTCAACTTTAAATATCCCGTAAAGAGGAGAATATCCCCCTCCCACGCCGCAGACCTTCCCCAGCACAGCTTTGCTCCAAATCCCAGCCAGCCCAGCACCGCCAATTAGCAGCTCCACCAGAATCCCCTCCTCGGGCTAAACCTTCAAGCGACCCCCCATGGACTGAGGCGGTGGTGTGGCAGTGCCCGGGGGTCTGCAGCCTCTGGCATAGGGCGCCCCACTGTCACTGGCCCCGGCCTGGCACAGCAGATGGCACGGGAGAGCCTGGGCAGTGCCAGGCCACTGCAGCCCCAGTACCGGCAGGTGGGTGCATGGCCACCCCATTGCCAAGCAGGCAGTGCTGGGGGGAACCTCCCCAGCCCCACAAGGTCCCCTCCTGCCGCCTGGGGCCAGAGGGAGCCCTGTGCTTCCCTACCGCCCCAGGAGCATGATTAATGTGGTCTGACAGCGGCAGCCCCAGGCTGGGGCCCGTTTGAGGAGAGCAGGGATGCGGGACACCAGACCCAGCCTCGTGTGTCCCCCCTAGGACCCCAAAACCACCCCAGCCATGGGACTCACCGATGTACTCCGGGTCGACGCGCGGTGAGTAGAGCCCGAACTTGATGAAAATGGGGAGGACAAAGCCAAAGCGGACCCACTCGATCACATAGAGGGGGGGACGGGCCTCGTGGGCATCCAGGAGGTCGCAGCCCAGCACCGTGCTCTCCCCGACTCGCCCCACCACGGCCCGGGACTCGCTCTGGCCGCTGCCTGCCGGGACGGAGCACGAGGAGTGAGTCCCACCGGTGGGACGGGACCCTGCCGCCCCCCGGACCCTGCCGCCCACTGACCCCCTTCCCAGCCGGTGGCACCGGCTGTCCCCGGCCCCGCGGCGGCACCACGTGCGCTATCCCCGCCGCCACCCACCTCCGCGGCGGCCGGCACCGGCCAAACCGGCCCCACCGGCAGCGCGCCTGCTCCCGCCCCAGCCCCGGGCTCCCGCCCCGGCGGGACAGCGGCCCCTTACCCTCAGCACCGGCGAGCAGGCTGAGGACGGCGGCGCGCAGCCACCACCGCATAGCCCAGGTCCCCCCTCAAGCAGCCCCGGCGGGACAGGGCGGGACGGGGCGGGCGGCGGCAAGTCACCGACGATCGGCGCGATGTCAACGGGAGCCGGCGCCTCAGGACCGGCAGAGCGCGGGGCTCCGCCGCGCTGCCCACGGCGCACCGGTCCCGGGCGGGGGACGCTGGCGGCTCCGCGCTCCCCCGCTCCTCATGCCCGTCCCGCCGATGCCGGGCCCAGCTCCGCTCCCTCCCGCCGGGCGGCCACAAACAAACCCGCGGCGCCGGGAGGGGCCGCCCCGGGCCCCGCCCCCACCGCCCCCGTTGCCACGGCGACAGCCAATGGGGAGCCTGGCGGCGGGCGCCCCCGCGGCGGCCAATGGCAGAGCAGGGTGGTGAGGGCCGCGGGAGCTGCCGGGAGTTGTAGTCCCGGCGGGAAGAAAGGGGGACAGGAGGGTGGGAGACGATGGGACACCCGTGGGACCCAGGCACGGGACGCGTGCGTGACACAGGAGTGCGACCAGGTGTGTGACCCCGGGGTTGGCTTGGCTGGGAGCATTGGCAAGGCATGGTGCCCACCTGGGGCTGCTGCTGTGCCGTGCAGTGCCGTACCGCACCACGCCACGCCACACCACACTACACCCTGCCAAGCAATGCCATGCCATGCCACGTCTCTGCCATACCACACCATATACCACCCCAAGTTGTGCCATGCCGTGCTGTGCCCTACCACTGTGCGCAGCCCCGCAGCCAGGGCGGTACAGGTGTGGGCACATGGCATCCCCGTGACGGCCCCCATGCCTCCTCACCCGCCCTGGCCATCTCCTCCCTAATCCCATCCTAAATGTGTCCCTGGCATGGCAATGGCCTCTGGAGCCATGTCCCCATCCCACCAGGCTGAGCCGGAGCTGGGCTGCCCGCCAGGCCAGGGGCTCTGGGGGGCCTCCTGGGACAGGGACACGCCAGGCCGGGGACATCCCCCGTGTCCCTGTTGCCACGATGGAGTCTGGTGTCGAGGGCTGAGTGTGGCCAAGGCAGACTGCGTGCCGACCCACAGCACTGCCAAGCCCCAGCAGCGGCGCTGAGCACCGCGCTGGGGATGCTGGGGCAGAGCCCCCTCTCCCAGCCTCCCTTCCCTGGGGGGGTCTCGTGGTCCCCCCCGTCAGCCCGGCCCGGCCCGGCCCAGCCCCCTGAGCCTGGGAGACTATTAAGGACAGAGCTAAAGAAAGAGGAGTTAAAGTAAATAATTCTGCGGTTAAGCTGCTTTCCTGCATCTCATGGGCCCATGTGAGTCCTGCGGCTCCCGCAGGCTTAGGCGCTGCAGCTGGACGGCACTGCCTCAGCCCCATCATCCCCGTCCCCATCCCTGTCCCCCCACCCAGAGTTGGGGTAGAGTCAAGGCAGAGTCAAGCCCCCCTGGGTGGCCCCATGTCCCAGTGTAGTGTCAGAGCCCATGGGAGCCATGGCATCGCTCATGGGACATGGGTGCCTCCTGAATCCCCCCAAGGGAAGGGCCGGGGGGCACCAGGCAAAGCTGGGGGGCTGCCTCCTACCCCTGCAAAGCTGGGGGGCTGCTTTTTGGGGTCTCCCGCACCCTGTGGTGAAGACATCCCCCCAGTCACCTCCTCCATCCCTGTTGGTCCCACTGCAGGCCCTGCAGGAGAAGTGGGGCTCAAGAGAGGGTGACATTGGGGTGCTCCAACCACCCTGAGACAGTCAGTCACCCCCAGCCATGGCTCTGAGCAGGGCACAACCATCTTGTCAGCGGTGCCCAGTGCTGCCATCCTGGTGCTTCGTTCCTGAGGGAAGAGCACAACATTTTGGGGTTTCAGAGCAACATCTGGGGGCCGTGGAGCTGGCTGGCAGAGACGATGGTCCCACCAGCCCAGGGCGCAGAGGCGGCCCTCGTGGCCAGTGAGCACCAGGCACTCCCAGCCATGTGCTTCATGCCCAGGAACGGGGACAGTGACATTTCTTGCACTTGGGATTTAAATGCCACCAAGGTTAGGAGCAGCTGAGAAGAGATTTCCAGGATTGGACTTTTGGACAGAGATGCCTAAATTCCATCTAAGCTTCACTTTAAGCATCAACGTCCCAGGCCGGCCCCTGGCTACCACCTTCTGCGTGGTGTCACCGCTTTGGCAGGCGACCAGCTCCGGGGCCTGTCTGCCGGTGCCTGAAGTGGAGCCGCTCGTGGTCCCCAAGGGCCGAGGCCGGGCAGAGACCCAAGAGTCAGGACCCTGCAGCCCCAGGTGCAGTGGCCGATCGAGCCCGGGGGCAGGGAGCCCAGCTGAGCTGTGAGCATGGGTGCTGCCCACCCACTCCCCACACACAGACCTGGAGAGAAGCCACAGGGGAGTCCTTTAATGTGGGAGGAGTGAAGACAGCAGCACATTAGGGTGACAGTCTCCATCGAATCCATCCATCACAGGCTGCCTCAGGGCGCTGGTCGTGCTCACGGCTCCTTGCTGTCCTTCTCTCCAGCACTGTGGTAGGGCAGATCCCGCTGGCAAGCTGGGCTTTGGGACCTGCAGCTCCCTTCCCACTTGCTGTGCCCAGCAACACAGAGACAGGACCCCCTGCTGTGGGGCAGCACCTACCGAAGGCGTTGGCAGAACCGCATCACGGCTTCCTCCTGCTCCCGCGTCTCGATGGAGCCAGGCCGCAGCTGCCGGATCTCCCGGATGGCAGCATCGCCACTCATCTCCTGTGCCTTCACCAGGTAGCAGGCCAGCATGGTGCCTGTTCGGCCGTGCCCCAGCATACAGTGCACTGCCACGGCCTGCCGGCAGCGCCGCACCCTCAGCGGGCACCGCACAGGGGGACGTGCTGCTCCTGCAGCAGCGCCCCACACCCCCAGCATCCCCCCCGCGGCATTACCCCCTCACTGTCACCACTCCCTGGGTGCCTCCTCCTCCTCCCCGCGGTGTCACCCTGGTGTGAGGAGCCCCTGCCGTACCTCACCGCGGGCATTGGCCTCCTCCACCAGCTGCAGGAAGCTCTGGATCTGCTGGGGCGTCGGGGGGGTGAAGTCGGGGATGCTGAGCCGGTGGAGCCGGAGGTCGGGGCAGCAGCCATGGTGTGGTGGTGCCCGCTCTGACAGCGACACCAGGTGCCGCACGCCCTGGCCCCGCAGGAAGCGGTAGTGGCCCGGCTCCCGCGGCATGGCCAGCCCCGCCAGCCGCCCCTCCACTACCCACGAGAAGTTGGGGGGCTCGGATGCCCCCATCGCCTGCGGGGACCGGCACCATGGGCCTGAGCCGCCACGTCCACTGGGGACAGGGCTGCTCTGGGACCCCTGGGGGGCCAAACCCCTGGGAGACCATTTCCGGGACCCCGGGACACCCCCTGCCAGGCCCCCCCCAGCACACCGTGGCCCACACCCCCCAGGACCCCACTGGTCAGGACGCCGGGACCCCTGGCCTGGTCCTCTTCAGGGCCTTGACACCCCCAGATCCAGCCCGGTGGGACACCCAGTACCACACCCCTGGCAGACCACGACGAGACCCTCCTCGGGACCCCCAGCCAGGTCCCTTCGACCCCCCAGTTCCGCCCCCCGAGATTCCCGGGCCCGTCCTCCCGAACAGGCCCAACCCTCCCGCCAGTCTCGCACCGCCCCGACCCCACCGTAGGCCGCATGGCCCGGGCCTGCCGCCGCGGCCGGCCCCGAGCGGGCCCCGCACACCCCCGGCCCGGCCCGGCCCGGCCCGGCCGCCCCCCGCGGGCCCGGCCCCGTTGGCCCCGCTGTACCGGAGAGGCTGCGCAGCGGCGGAGCGGGGCGGGCTCGGGGAGCGTCTGCCCAGGGCGGCGGCGCAGGCGGGGAGCGTCCGGCAGCGGCGGGGCGGCGCCGGGCCGGGAGACCGGGCTGCACCCCCGGGAGACCGGGGCTGCTCCCTCCGGGACACGGGGCTGTTCCCCGGGACACCGGGACTGCATCCACCCGGAATGCGGGGCTGCGCCCCCCGGGACACGGGACTCCTCCCCCTGGGACTCGGGGCTGCCTCCCCCGCGGCCCCGAGACTGCGCCGCCTGGAACGCGGGGCTGCACCCCCCCGGGATTTGTGGCTGCTCCCCCCGGACACCGGGACTGCGCCCCCCGGGACTGCCTCCCCCGAGGCTCCAGGACTGCAACCCCCGGATCCCGGCCCCAGCCCTCCCTGTGCCCGGGGGCCGGTGGGGGTTACGTTCCCCAGTGTTGGGCAAGAGGGTGCCCCCTCTCCGTCCCCCTGCTCCTCCCGCTGTCCCCAGGACGGGATGGGGCCCCTGGGCTGGCAGCAGCCCCTTCCTGGGGCTGGCTCATCCCCCTTCCTCTTCTCCTGCCAATCCTCACTCGACATGTTTTCTGAGCCTGGAGCCATGCTCGACTTTGGTGGGCTTCGGTTTGACTACCAGAGACCATTGCTGCTTTTCAAACCCATTTATTCATTTGTGTGATGCTGGGTGGCTTTGGAGGGGGGTTACACAGCAGGGAAGGGGGGGGACACAGCTGGCCACCAGGAGTGAGAGCGCAGGAGTGTGCCGGGCATCAGGGCTTCAGGTACACCTCGCCCACCGCCTTGTAGGGAAAATTCCTCCAGCCAAAGATGGGGGCTTTGTTGGGCCTGTCGTGCATGGCCGCCCTCACCTCCCTGTTAGAGATCCCACTCTCCCACATGTACACAGAGGACATTTCCCCCCTGAAGGACTGCTGGGCATCAAAGCCGCCCCTGAGGTGTCCTGATCCTGCCCCAGCACTATGGCTGCCTCCGCCCTCACCGTGTAGCCCCTCTGCAGCCCCTTGCGGGGCCAGGGCTTCCTGTTGAGCCAAAACCCGACAATGCTGGTGGTGGACTCCCATCTGGCGCAGACGTGCTTGTTCGCCATGATGCCCTCAGGGACAGGGAAGGCCACAAACTTGCCCCCCATGTAGAGCCGGTACTCACTGGGCTTGGGCTTGAAGAGGAGGATCTTGTTGTCTTGTACCTTGGTGGCGTAGGAGAAGAGGCTGTGGGGCCGTGTCAGGTCAGTGTAGGACCGCAGGCACGCGGTGAAGTTCTTCAGCGGCTGCTCTGGCTTTGCCCTCACCAGCACATGGGAGTCCTTAGTCTCTTGGGGGAACACGAACACTTCATTCACCAGGTCTGGGAGAGGCAAGAAAGAGGTGACTGCTCCTGCCACAGAGACAGCATCTGCCCAAGTCCCCCAAGGGGAAACAGGGTTGCTGCGTGCCCACCAAGGGGCCACCACCAGCCTGGAGGTGGCCTCCAGCATCAGACCCAGAGGTAGCTTCCACCACCAAGACTGGCCACACGTGGGCAGTGATACGGGGTGGCACAGGCATGGGGTGGTGAGGGCAAGCTGCGGGAGGGAGGGGAAGAGCCCTTGTCCCCAGCCATCCCCTTGGTCCCCTCCCTACTGTCTATCTACAGGTTGTAAGTGGCTACAGCAGTGCCCAGGGAGCCAGTGGCCCTGCAGACATAGGTGCCCAGGTGTGACTTGTTGAAGGAGGGGAAGAGGATGTTGTTGGGGCCTTTCTGCAGGGGGTCATGATGTCCATCCTCCTCCCACATGAACTCCTGGGGGCTGAACTGGGCCAGGTGTCACTCAGGTCAGGGGGACACCCCAGGATGGCCATGCCATAGGGTGGGGGGACATGGAGGGACCATGGTGCTCCCTCCCCAGCCCCATTTCTCCTGCTGGGGCTGAGGATACTGGAGCTGCCTGTCCCAGGCAGGCAGTGCTGTAACAGAGACTGGGGCGGGGGGGGAAGCATCTTACCTGGCATCCCCCATGACCTCACAGGAGAGCATCAGCTGGTGGTACAGGCTGGGTGCTGGCGGGTGAGCCTGGATCCGGGCGGTCACATTTTCTGCAGCACCCAGAGGGAAGGACCAGCATGGGTAGGGGGGGGTCTCCTGTCCCCACCCCTGGGGCCCAGTTGTACCAGCCTGTGGAACCCTCATGTCCCCACCGCAGCCCTGCGTCACTCTTTGTGGTGCCCACACGGTGTCCCTGCTGCCCACCACTGCTGTACCCCCTGTGTCACTCAGGGTGCCCTTCTCAGCTCCTGCTGCACTGCCATCGCATCTCCTCCTCCTCCTCCTCCCACCCCTGCTGCACCCCCTGTGCCCACCGCACCTCTTGCTGCAGTGCTCAGGGTGCCCCACTGCACCCCACAGCCACCACCGCTGTGTGCCCGCTCTACACCCGCTGGTGTCCCCACGGTACCCAGAGGGAGCTCTGGCACAGCCCTCTTGTCCCTACTTTGTGGGGCAGTGAGGCTGGAGAGCACAACGAAGGTGAGGAGGCAGAGCCACAGCTGCCCCATGGCACTGCTGAGCCTGGCTACGGCACCCCCGTGTTGACAGGGAACAGCAGAGCCACCACAACGTGGCCCCGGGGCTGCTCAGAGCTTGTGCTGGGCTGAACGTGGCTACAGGGCAGTGACATTCACCCAGACTTTCGACTCCTCGTGTCCGGGATCATTGGCCTGCAGGGCTGTTTGCCAATCTGGGGTGGCTGCCCAGGAGCCTGCAGACCCAGCAGGCTGGCAGGGAGCCCAGGGATGGCGAGTGGGCATGGGGACAAGCATTGGGGATGGGTCCTGTGTCATCAAGGGCTGGAGCTGAGCCCCTGCTGGCCTGTCCCCCATCCCTGTGGCCATTCCCTGTGCAGTCGGGCAGCACTGCAGCTGGTGGATCCGCTCATGGGAGCTCGGGGGGCCCAGTGGAAGGGAGAGGGTCCCCCAGGTGTTGGTGACAGGTGGGTGGTGGGTGCTGGCACTTGGGGGGACCCTGCCCAGCTGAGTGGTGCCCCCAGCGCTCCCCAGCTCCATCTAAGCCCCGTCCCTGCCAGAGCTCCTCAGCTGGGGCATGCAGACGGCACCTTCTCCTTGGCGGGTTGCAGAGGCATAGGGGTGATGGGGACAGGGAGGGGAGACCAGGGGCTGAGGCCACCCCAGCCCCAGGCCCGGCCGGCTGTCATGGCCCCAGCGCCTCCCGGAGCCGGGGCTTCACCACCACGTCGCCTTTCAGCTCGAAGCTCAGGCTCTTCCAGGCCAGGAGGGCAGGCGGCAGCCGCAGGGACTGGTAGGCGGCTCTCATCTTGTCCGGAGACAGCCCCACGTCCCACAGGTAGACGTCGGCCAGCTCGCCTGAGAAGGAGTTGTAGACGTCGAAGCCGCCCCCAAAGGCGTCCTGCTCCTGCCCCAGCAGGATGGCCGCCTCCGCCCCCACCATGTAGCCCCTCTGCAGCCCCTTGCGGGGCCAGGGCTTCCCGTTGAGCCAGAACTCGGCGATGCCGGTGGCTGATTCCCAGCTGGCGCAGACGTGCTCCCAGTCCCCGCGGCCCTCGGGGACCCGGAAGGCCACAAACTTGCCGCCCACGTAGAGCCGGTACTCGCTGGGCTTGGGCTTGAAGAGAAGGATCTCGTTGTCCTGTGCCTTGGTGGCGTAGGAGAAGAGGCTGTGGGGCCGTGTCAGGTCGGTGTAGGACCGCAGGCACACGGTGAAGTTCTGCAGTGGCTGCTCCAGCTTCACCCTCAGCACCACGTAGGCGTCGCTGGGGTCATTGCGGAAGACGAACACCTTTCGGTACAGGTCTGGGGGATGAGAGAGGGGATGTGGTGGGAGGTTGGGGTGTCCTGCAGCCCCCTCCAGCTGCCTCTGAGCCTTCCTCCATTCCCCCTGGGTGACTCCATGTCCCTGATGGCCCCTCTGCTGACCCCAGCCTTGCTGCTGCATCCCCCCTGACCGCATTCTGGCACCAAGCAGAGGGATCCAAGAGCTACTGCCACATTCCCCCCGCCCCGACCTGACCTGCCCCGTGCTGGCTTCTGTCCGTCAGCGTCACCCCTACCTTCCTGGGCCATGATCCCCGAGAGCCTGGCCAGGATGGCAAGCCAGAGCCACAGCTGACCCATGGTTGGTGCCGGGAAGGAGCTGCCTCAGCGCAGGGCTGCCGCCCGTGGGGTTTATGGGCTGGAGGGTGGGAGGGGATCCACACCCTCCCCTTAATCCTGTCCCCAGCCCCACCTGACATGCCTGGGAGGAGCAATTTCACGCTGTGACGTGGCCATGCCACAAGACCCCAAGTCACCCGCCTGCACAGGATCTCCTTGGAGCTGTGCCCCAGCCATGTGCCCACCCGGGTGGCAGGGCCACCCTGGACACGTGGCTGCACCTCGTGTGCACCCCTCGCCTCACCGCCCCTTCCCCCCCCCAGGGCAAAGCCCCCCATGGGAGTGACCCAGTTTGACCCCAGCTTGTCCGAGAGGCACAGGAGAAGCTGCCCCTGGACCCTTGACTCTTGGGCACGTCCTGGGCTCTGCTTGCCCTGTCCTGGATAAACAGATGGAGCCTGAAGCTGTGGGCACCAGGTGGCAGAAGAAACTGCAGCAAAGGCAAGGGTCCAGTGTCCTCCGAGGGCGTCCGTGTGTCCTCCTGCAAGTGGATGGGGCCTGAATGGAGCCCCCCTGCCCAGGGACAGCCAGCCCCCCTGGCTCCAGGGGAGGAGGAGGATTTCGTCTGCTCTGGGCTCTGTGATAGTGGTGCTGGGCAGGGGGTCCAGGCTGGGGATGGGGGGCACTAGTGCAGGGAGACAGCAGGATGCCCTTGGTCATGGGTGATAACCCTCTTTTTGGGGATGATGTGGGCTCATTCTCCACTGAGCCAGTTCCTCAATTTACCAGAGATAAGCCCCTGGTTCCCATGGCATTTGCCTCAGCAGGGGCAGCTCCTCATGTGCCACCACACCAGACCCCTGACCCCTCAGGTGAGCAGGTCCCGTCCACAGGCTCGTGCCCCTCCATCGCCCCCCAGCTCTCCCTCCCCATCCATTTCGCATCCTGTGTGCCTTGTGACTGCACGTGGCCGTCCCTCGTGGGAATGGCCGAGTGTGGCTCAGATGACTCCAGTGCTGGATATAAATTATCTCGCTTCCTGCTCATAGACCACAGAGCTCCATTATGAACTTTCCCTGCTAATTTGGAGGCACGAGGAGCACACGCCTCCTTGTTTCCTGTCCCTTGACCTGCGGGAGCCTGGCCGGAAGCAATGGATGTCACTCTCTGCCATTTCCCCTGTCCCCCTCCCCCCCCCCCCCCCTCCCCAGTCCCTGCCATTAATGGAGCTTGACGAGCAGCTTTGACAAACGTATATATTGTATATAATTCCCACTGGCTGATCTCAGATGTGACACTCAGCTTGTCAGGAGAGAGCAAAAATCCTCTGTTGCTTCCCATTGCTGCTGTCCTGCTGGCTGAAATCTCCCTGCAGGGCTGGGGCTGAGCTTGGGGGTCCCCACAGGGATGCAGGAGCCTGGGGCTGACTGCACCCCAGGGCCTTGGGGAGACACTTGAGGCACACCAGGGATATCTCCATTGAGCAAATCAGGGTGTCTGGCCCCAAACGGTGGTGCTGAGATCCCAAGGAAGGGGACAGAAAGAGGAGAGGCACCAAGCCTGGTGGCCACGTTGCCCTCTCCTGGGTTCTAGGGGAGTGTTGCCTGTGGGGCAGAAGCTGCGGGGCTGGTGGGGACACTCTGGGGAGAGGGAAAGTTGCAGTGGGCCAGGGTTGGGGCCAGGGTCCTGTGCCACACCATAAGGAGCTTAGCAGCTGCCACCCACCCTGCGGTGGCCAAGCCGGGTGGCAATCAGGACTATGGGCCCCAGGCAGCAGTGCAGCACCCCCAGCCCCTCGCTCAGCCCCAGCACGTAGTCGAAGTGCTCGAAGGTGCCACAGCTGGGCTGCAGCAGCCGGACCTGCAAGAGGAAATCCACAGCCAGCCCCACGCCGTAAGGCACCCAGAGCCCAAAGAAGAGCCAGCTTGCTCCAATGGCTGGCTGCCAGGCTGCCCTCAGCCGTGGCATGGCCACTGTGGCCACCAGCAGCACTGCCGGCAGCAGCAGGAAGAGGCAGAGGCAGAGGGTGAGGTGCAGCAGATACGCTGGGGAGAGGACGTCCACGCTCTGGCGGATGCAGCTTGTGTTCGGGGATGCCACGGTGCCGCTGGCAAGAGCCACTGGTGTCGCCAGTAGCAGTGCCCAGGCCCACAAAGCCATAGCCAGGCGCCGGCTCCGGGGGTCCCAGCGGCACCAGGCAGTGCTGCAGGAGCCACTGCCCACCAGCAGCCCCTGAGCAAAGAGGCTCCAGTGCCACAGGAGGTGGGTGAGACTGCAGAGCCCTGCGCCCACCCGCCAGCCCTGCCTGATGCCCACTGCCACTGGTGGCAGCACGGCAGTGAAGAGACCCATCCCGACTGCCAGCTGGGCCACCAGCGCTCGGCTCTGGGGCCAGCTCCAGGCATACGGCCACTTGGCCAGTGCCACCAGCAGCGCCCCAGTGCCCAGGGTGGCTGCAGCACAGGTGACAGCCAGGAAGGTGGGGGCCACGCGCTGGAAGAGGGGACAGTACTCGTTGCGGCAGGGTGCAGCATCATAGTCCAGGAAGGTCATGTTGCTGTTGTCGTAGGAGAGGTTGCCCAGGATGTCCAGCAGGTCCAGGGAGTTCTCGCTCTCCAGGACACTGGGGCTCTGCGAAGGAGACCCGTGGGTGTCAGACAGGGCGGCGCCCCCACAGCATCCCCTGACAGGCTGCAAACCCTGCAGCGGGTGAGGGCAAACCCCACCAAGCCATCTGCAAGTGAGCATTTGCCAGCAGTGCCCGCTGCGAGCCACAGCCCTGCTCACCTCTGTGCGCCCTCATGGCCCCAGCATCCAGCAGAAATCACTGGGAGAAGCAGCGGGGCAGGGAGAAGCACTCACCACTGGGATGCAGTTGCCCATGGTGAGTGTCCCAGGATGGCACTCACTCCTCTGTCTCTGGGGTCTCCAAGGGCTCAGCCACGCATGGTCTCTGCAGGCGGTGGTGCCCAGCGGCGTGTGTTCAGGGGCGCAGGGTCCCTGATGGGCACTGCACAGAGCAAGACACGCTTTCCGAGAGCCGCTCTGCGCAGTGGCACCCGCTCCGCTCTCCCCCGGGCTCCACTCCTCCCGCTCAAAATGGAGGGAGAGGACTGCGTTAAGGAGATAAGAGCTGCCTCGTTAATAGCAGCCCTCCTGGTCTGGCAGCCCCCTCTGCCAGGGCCTGAAGGAAACAGGCGGGGTCACTGCTGCCGGTAAAGCCAGTGAGCTGCCAGCCCGAGCCCGCAATTTCTTGAGCAGGAAATGATCATTTCTTGGCAGAATACCTTAAATTAATTAGGAATTGTATTTTCAGGCGCCCTGGCTGTGCGGATGCTCCTGTTGCTGGCCTGGACTCGGGTGTGTGTGGCTTTTCATCCCAGGGGTGGCGGCTGCGTGGGAGCCTGGTCTGGGGTGCAGGGTGGGTGCTGTGGAGGCAGGATGGGGGCAGCTGCCGAGGGGACCCCTGCAACAGCACAGCTCAGGGACATGGTGATTCCCCGTTCATCAAGGAAATCTGCAGCTCTTCCCTGGAACACCCTGCTGCGAGGCCGTATCCTGTGGGGTGACCCTGTGGCACTGGGGCTGAGTCATGGGATCCCTGGGCAGCAAGCCCAGCTCAGGGGGGGACCAGCAAGGACCAGGGGCAGTTAGTAGCCCTCATGCCTGGTGGGAGCACCCCCAGAGGGTGGTGGGGCTTGAGGGGCACAAGGGGTTGGGACTGACAGTTACTGTGAATTGGGAGGGCTGGGAATTTGGGAGGGTGTCTGCTGGTAATTTGGGAGGGGGTCTGGTGGACCAGGAGGGGAGACTTGGGGGTGAAAAGGCGGGAGTCTGGGGACAGGCAGCTAATGGCGATTGCAGTTTGGGGTGCTGGGTGGGCGGTGAGCTCTGCCTCCATGGGCTGTGAGATGGGCTCAGCCCTGTCCCTCCCGTGCTGTGCACCGGGGTGAGCTGTGTCCCCCCACCAGGCTGAGTTCTGTCCCTTCCCCTGGTCTCAGTGCCCCAGGGTCCCCCTCGCCCCAGGAGAGGGTCATGGCCATGACACCTCCCAGGCCCTGGCAGCATCCAGCACGCGCAGGCAGAAGCAGAGACGCGCAGGCAGGTAACGTGTGTAATCCAGATATATTTATAGGATTATTTTCCGAGATTAGCACAGGATATTAGAAAGGTTATAAAGTCACATCAACGTTCGTTGTCTCCCTTTTATGTACATACAAGAACACAGCACAACAACACAGACCGTCCTCTGCCCTGCCCCGCTGCCACCCCACGGCGTCTCCAGAGCTCCCTACAAATATGGCTTTCGTGTCTATTGAGAGTTCAGTGCCGGCCGGGAGGTAGCCGGAGCCTCCTCAGGGCTGGTGAGTGGGAGTGACCAGGTCTGGCTGCAAACCCAGGCCACATGGTCCCCCCCCAACTCCTCCTTGCTCCCCCAGCACTGGCCCTGGCTGTGTCTTGGTTCGGATGCCCTGGGCCCAGCACGAGTGACCGTGGTGGCACCAGGTAGACATGGGGCTGGAGGTTTCCTGCCTGCGTGGCCAACAAGGACCCCCTGCTCCCAAAGGGGCCACTGAGGTCCAGGGAGGTGGCTGGTGCCCTGGGCTGTCCCAGGTGACAACTCCCTGGGCACCAGCAGGGAGGAACACGAGCCTGGTGCTGCCTCGTCCCGGTGACAGGTTGTCCCTCTTATCACCACCTGCCCCATCGCTTCTTCCCTCCTGCAGTTTGGTGCATCCACCATCAGCCACTCCAGTGACACCATGTACCCCACGACCTCCCTGCACACCTCACACCCAGGACATGATCTATTCATCAGGGCCTCAAACTCGCAAAGTGGCTTCTCCATTGTCCTCATGACGTGGCGTGTCCCATCACACCATCCACCAACAGCATGATGGGTGCACCATCACTGCACTTCCACACTGTACGTGCCCCATCGCAGCCTCATGACAGTGACCCTGTGAGCCCTCACGCTCATCCAATGGCACCTCCCTCTTCACACATGTGACCTGGTGTACCTGTCACCCCCTCACAAGTGACACAGGGTCTCCACTACCCTCACGCTCATGGCAGTGTCTCTACTGCTCTCTGGCGTCTGCCAAAGCCCTTGGATTCCTGCAGACGCAGCCTCATGTTCATGGTCCCACCACTCCAGGACCTGCAAGGCCTGGGGCTCCGGCTCAGCCTCTTGCCGTGGCCGTAGGACATTGGGCCCACCTGGAGTGAGACCTGGCTCATCCTTGGCTGACTCCTGCCGCAGGCAGTGGGTCCTGTCCCGATGCCCTGCCCATGTTCTGTCCCTGTGCTCCATCCTGCCACATCCCACACCATGCAGCACCTCAAAGAGGCCAAATCCTGACTGTTCTCACCAGGGCAAAGTGGTGACCACCAGCACTAGCCCTTGAAGCCACTCTGGAGCAGCAATGCTGGGGAGAAACTAGCCACAGCTGTGTCCACACTGCCTTGAAGGGACACAAACACCCCTGCGCGTCCTCAGCTCCCACCTCCCTTTCCCTGGGGACCAGTTAATCCCCTTCCCTCCCAGACCCCCGGGTTGGGGCTTTCTCTGTAACCATCTACTTACAATGAGATTAAATTATACTTGAAAACACATCCTTGCATTTTTATTTGAAGGAATTATGTCTACTCAATAGTGAACTTTAAACATCTTCAGTGAAGTGTCAGGTTGCACATTCAGACGTACTCAGTGTGCAGTGAGTAGTGAACAGCATCGGCATCTGCAGTGTTATCTCCGGCAGCAATGGCTGCATCCCTAAAAATGAGCTTGGAGCCACTGTTGGGACTCCACGCCAACATCCTCCTCCAAAGAGATGGGAAGAGAGGAGCGACATTGAGAAAATCACAAGTTTTCTTTGCCATGTACGATGAAGGCTTCGTGCACGTCTCTTTGAAGGTGCCAACACCCTGTGTGCTCCCAACACACGATTTAGCCATGGTGAACCCAGTCACATCTGTGCCCGTGCCACAAGCGCATCGCTCATTCACACCCTGTGCCTGACACCGAGCCGTGCCTCCTCTTCCTCATCTGCTTGGACTCAACCCCTTCCAGCCCCTTCCGCTCGCTCTGTAATGGTCTCCCTGTGAGCATCACCCTTGTGCTGGGTCACAGGGTCTGGGTGCGAGCGACACTAACCTCCCCCATGGGCACCTGGTACCCCACAGCAGGGGACACAAGCTCTTCCTCCACCTCCAAGGTGAGGTTACCCACAGCATCGATGCCTTTCACTCCTTCCCAAAGGACTCTCCTTCTCCAGACCACCCAAAATCGAAGGGGTGCCCAGTTGAAGGGCAGCTCCTGCAAACCCCTTGTGTCCAGCCTAAGAGATGCTGGGAAGCTGGAAAACCTCATCCCAAGGCTGAGGGATGGGGCCTGGCTTCCCGGGGAGCACAGGGTCTCCTATGGATGCTGGAGCGTGCAGCCCCTGAAGCCCCATCCCATGGGTATGTGGTTGAGGTGGGCCAAGCAGGCCTGGGGACATGCTGGAGAAGTTGGGAAAGCTTCTTGGTTTTGTCTTGGAAGAGAAAGTGAAACAGGTAGGAGGTAGGGCAAGGCCCCCAAGCCTCCTTGGAGACCCACAAACTACTGAGACACGAAACCCGGGCACTTTGGCTGTTGTTGGCTGCAGCCCTTGGAGCTGAGAAGGAAACAGCCCTTTCCAAGCTCCCAGGTGCCCCGGGAAGGGGCTGGGGAAGGAAGGGGGACAGATGGCTCTGAGAAGACCCCGGTGGAGCCCCTCTCTGTACATCTCCTTGGGAGCAGGTCACCTCCAGCTCAGCCCAGCTCCCGTAGTGCCACTGGCTGCATGAGCTCTGGCTGAAGCCACCATCACGGTCCAAATTATCTTTCCAGAGGCGCCGGGGGCCCCAGAACCCGCCCAGTGAAAAGGGGAGTGGCAATGGCCGTAGGCCCACCAGCTCCTTGGCTCTGCCCGGTGCTCCCGGCCCAGGTGTCCTCCTGCACTGAACATCTCAATAGATGGTTTAAATTGATGTTTCCGATCTGAGAATTTGTAAAGTTGGGGCTTTTTCTCTGGATTCGCCCCCAAACCTCTGCCCTCCCCCCTCCCGCTGGGGTGGGACCGGGGAGCCGCAGTGCCTGGCAGCTCCCAGTCTCTCGGGGGCCTCAGCGGTTCCCACCCTGGAAGCTCACCCCCCCGTCACACATCTACCGCATGAGGACAGCCCTCCTCCCGAATGGACACTGTTCGACAAGAACCACCAAGGATAAAATCAGGGCCGGGATCCCTCCCTGCTCAACCCTAGCCACACGCCAAGACCTCGGGGGCAGAGACGCGGCCCGTCAGCATCCTGCTCCTGTCCCAGCGGCCACGGTGCCTGTCCCAGCTGGGGCTGGGGCCACCGCGCAGCAGCCAAGGCTGAGGGGAGCAATGGGACCTGGGTCCCGGCTCTCGGTGGGAGACATGGGGCGAGCGCTCGTGAGAGAGAGGCCTCCCAGGCACCCCGAGCTGGCGCCAGAGACTGGAGCTGATTTTATCCTTGGATGTCAAAGAAACCAAAATGGAGAGAAACAAAGGAAAAGAGCTACATCGACCCCAGCCCAACATCCCAACCAAGGGCCCAAAGCAAAGAGCAGCCACGAAACCAAAGCAAAGGTCCAAAGGAAGAAGGAAAGTCGCTCACTCACTGGTTGGTCTGTGTTTTGCGCGAGCGCTGGTTGCAGGGATGGAGGTGCAAGCAAGCAAACAGGGCCGGGGCTTTCGCTGTTCGTAGTAATAACGTTTTGTACAAGTTCAAGAAGAAGCATCATGTCTCAGGCCGGTTGCTCTCTGCTCTCTGTCCTGCCATCCCTCTGTCCGTCCGTCTGCCCCTGCTGGGCACGAGAGAAAATCTGTTGGGTTGAGTGGGGTTTGTGGTCTGGTTTCCATTTCCATCAGGGTCTCTTGGCTCCATTTCTCACTCTCTCTGGTGCCCCTAGATGAAATACTCCTTCTTGTCATCACCGCTGGCCTGGCCGCCCTCTGCGTTGATGATGGCGGTGTCAGCGTCTGGGGCATCATCCGACCCCTTGGCCTCATGGGTCAGGTAGGTACCTGGGTGGGGAGAGGGGTCAGCGTCACAGGGGGCCCTGCCGGTTCCCCGCTTCCATGCAAGCAGGGAGAGGCTGGGTTGCCTGGAGGGGCCCTGGTGGCAAGGCCTGAGGGCTGGCTGGAAAGCAGAGGCAAGAGGAAAGTCCTTCGCGTTTGGCCTGAAATGGAAAAGTCACTGATTTCCCTGGGACAAGCCCTGCCTGGGGACCAAGCCTTGCCTGGGCTGCTCGAGGCTCTCGCAGTTGTCTCTGGACAGAGGATGCATTTCCAATTGCATCTCCATGCACGACTCCTGCCCTCCCCTCCCAGCATCCCTGTCTCCCTCAGAAAACTGGAGGTTTCTCTGCAAAATTGCCATCTGCAAGGAGACTCCAGCTCCTGGTTGCCCCCATAGTGGGCATGCCATGGGGCAGAGGTGGCAGCTCCGCTGGGCTCGGAGGGCAGGGATTGGGGGCTCTTACTCACACATCACCTCTGCTGGGTTTTGCCGATGTCTGGATCTGACCGTCTCCCCGTGTCTTATGCACATACCTGCTGGGTGGATGAAAAGTCCAGGGATGGGGAGATGGAAATGGTGGAGGGAAAGAGGAGGAAGATGGAGGGCTTGACAGGGGCAGGGCAGGAGGAGGTGGGAGTCCAGCACAGAGGGGACAGTGGCATGGGCTGTCCTGCAGCAGTGGGTACCAAGCCGTGAAGGAGAGATGAAAGAATGGGACAGGCTGCCTCTACCTGGTGCTGCCCAGCTCCACAGACTCAATGGGACATCTCTGTGCTGGAGCTGGTGCACAGGCAGCAGCCCCCAAACCCTGGAGGGCTCTGTTAGCTGTGCTGGATTTCTCCAGATCTGGGGCAGGTCTGCAGGATGGAGAGCCACCTCCCTTCACCCCTACCCTCACTGCCTGCTCACTTCAGGGACAGCCCTGCTCCCAGAGACCCACTGAGGGGGGAGCACTGTGCTGCTGGCTCCAACATGGCATGGGGTCTTGACTCTGTACCATGCCCCCCCCCCCCCCCATCCCGTACCTTTGTGTCTGATCAGGTAGTGTCCCAACACGATGAGAAGACTGAGCAGAAGGAAGACAATGACGGCAACCACCCCACCGATCACTGCATGGTACGTGCTGGAGGTGGACGGCACCGGGCTGGCATCTGCCCAGACAGCAAAAGGAGAGAAAAGAGAGAGAAGATGCTGCAGACCAGACTCTGCTGCCCTGCAGAGGCTGCTGCTCGTCCCAGTGACCCCGCAGGGCTGCAGGCGGGCACTGAGGAAGGTCCCCTCCTGCTCAGTGCCATCAGCTCGATCCTGCTGCAGATATGAGCTGTCAGGGCAGGAGGAAGAAAAGGGAAGGCAGCGGGGCAAGCAAGGAGGGGAAAGCAATGGCCATCAGTGCTGGCTCCCAGGGAGTGAGCTGAGAGGAGCCCCAATGGGAGCTCTGCCCATGTCCCAGGGCAGCCGAGAAGAGCTGCGATGGGCAAACCCATCCCTATGCACCAGCAGCATGCTCCATGCAGCCTGTTGTACCTCTGCCATGAGGCACAGCCATGATCCCACTGCCCCGCCCTCCACGGAAGGATTTTTGTCCCAAAAGGGGAGGCTGAGCAGAAACAGGCTGGCGGAAACAGGTGTGGCTCACTCATTCCCTGCTCCATGGCAGCAGAAGAGTGATGTGCAGGCTGGCACAGTCATGCACTGCACCCCAGGAGGTGATGGCAACCCAAGGAAGGTGGGACCTCAAGGCTAGTCCCAAGTTGGCTGGATCCTGTGTGAGCCCTGGTGCACAGGGACAAATGGTGCCCCATCAGCCTGGGGCGGGGAGGAAGCAGAGCCACAGAAACATTCAGGGGAGATGTTTGGACAGGATGGGGTGGGAAAGACAAGTGAGGCGACAGGACAGAAGAACAGCATCTCACATGGACACAAGGCACAAGACGCAGCTCACAGGCAGCTGCTGCTGCAACCTGTCAGGAAGAGCTGGAAGGACCATTATGGAGCCCAGGCTCTGGAGCCTCGGCTCTTTCTGTTGTGTGCCACCACCCTGCAGTGCCGAGACAGTGGCTGCAGAGTCCACGCACGCCAACAAGCAGCTGCACAGGGACCGAAGTGTGGCTGGGCATCTGGGACATGGCAATGGTGTCCCTGGCCCAGGGGTGGGCCACCATCCTCCTGTGGAACCTCCTCCTGCTGGGCAGTGGGTCCATAAAGAGAGAGAAAAGGAGCTTACGGTACCTTGGATGGGAGCTGGAGTGAAGGATGAAGCGGTGGCCATGGATGCATGAGAGATGGGCTGGGAAGGGCCTGGCGGAGGGGCTGGAGTGGAGTGAACATGTGGGGTAGGGAGCTGGGAAAGATCTGGGGAGGACAACAAAAACACAGGGACATGAATCAACCCCAGGAGGTGCCACTAAGGTGTGAGAGAGCCTGTCAGAGGGGACCCTGGCTCCCCCCAGCCTGATGGGACCCATTCTTCTCAGTAGCTCCTTCCATGACCCCTTTCTTGGCCACAGGTCCTACTCCTCCCACTGTCTTCTGGGACATGCTACTGTAAACATCTTCCATCTCCTTACCTGCCAGCACTGCCAGTCCCCCTTCCCCTGTGAGGGACCCCACTGGGACCTTCCTGCCTGGGAGCCCTGTCACTGTGGTGGTTGGAAACCATCACCCGCTGCAAGGTGCCACCTAGGCTGTCCTCAGGGACTCTCTGTCCCCACTCTCCCTCACTGCCCAGCAGGCTCAAGGGCTGGGCCAGGCAAGGCAGCTGCTACAGTGATGGTGCCTGGAACCCAAGTGACTCTGGGCAAAAAGAGCAGGAATTTGACAAGGGAAACTAAGTCAAGATGTGGCGCTCCTCTGCTATGGGCTGTGACACCAAGTAAGTGAGGGACACTGGTGTTCTGGGTGCCACATGCTCACAGAGGGTGTTGAGCACCCTGGATCTGCCCAGGGAGCTGGTTCCTAAGCACAAAGCAGCACCCAGAGCCCTCCACACCAGGGGAACAGGGGGGCACAAGAGGTGATGAGGGAAAAACTGCACAGGGTTGGACATTTAGGGGCTTCTCCTGGGCAGGCAGAGGAGAGGGACTCAGAGGACAGGGTGGCTGAAGTGCCATAGCTGACATGCACTCCCTCTACCCACAGCCACGCTGGAAGGGAAGGATGCTGAGAGTGCCCAGAACAGGAGGGGAAGGAAAGGGGATGGGAAAGGGAAAAGCTGGAGCGGGTAGAAGTGCTGGAAGATGGAAAATCCAAGGCTGGTAGAGAGAAGACAGATGGCAAGAGATTTGGCAGAAGAGGAGGATAATCCCAAATCCATGGCCAAAACCACAGAGAAACAGGCTCCTACCAACACAGGAAAGCCGCTGGGCAAGGGGCTGGGTGGAACTGGGCTGGAGAAGCACTCGCAGCCCCACACAGCTCTGCTGCACAAGAGACACATGGCACCTGGACACAGCAGGGCACCAGGACAGCGGACACAGAGGCAGAGCATGGCTGGGGCAGGGAGAGGCAGCGAGGGGATGGCACAGGGCAGGGAGGCAGCCGGTGCTGCCCCCACCGAGTAGCGACACGCTGGGGATACAGGACTCAATGCAAGCCTGCAGCTCAGGGCAAGCCATGGAGCCCATTTCAGAAGCCTGGGACAGAGCTGCCAGTGCACCTCGACATTTGGTGGGCTTGGTGCCATCTGGAAATCCTCGTGGTGGTGACAACAGAGGCTTCCTGCTTGTGACAGGCTCAGGAGCTGGCCTTTCCTCCTGTCACAGAGACTCCAGCAGTATCCTGCCTGCAGCCCCTGCAGTCCCCCCACTGCACCCCCTTCCACTCCTCATTGGAAGCAGGAGGGACTGAGCTCAGCCTGGGCCATGCTCTGCCCCTACCCTGACCTCCCCCAAACTTCTCTCTGCCCTCCTCGGCCCCAGGCAGCAGTCCCTCAGGGTACAGGGAAGGATGGGGGAGCTGGGGATGCAGCATTCTGCCAGGACCCAGCTGCACATACCCACTCTGTGCCACGAAGCCCCCCTCCCACTGTAGTCCTCCCCAGACCCGTGTGCCCCTTGGTGGGAAGATCCAGCTGGGAGCGAGGTGGCTGTGCCAACCAGTGGCTGCCAGGAGAAGCCGGCAGTGCCGGGTGCCCTGCAGCCCTGCTTACCACTGACGTCGAGGTTGTACTTGGCCACGACGCTGCCCATGGAGCTGGTGGCTGTGCAGACGTAGGTGCCGCTGTCGCTCTTGTTGAGGAAGGGGAAGGTGAGGATGCTGTCGGAGCTCAGCTGCAGGGGCGCGTCACCACCCTCCTTCTCCCACAGGAACTCCTGGGGGCTGTGGGGCGGGATGGTGGTGAGGCACTGCCACCCTCCTTGCACCCTGGGTGGGCTTGGGGAGAGCAGTGTCCCCAGTCAGGCAGCAGAGGGGGACACAAAGGTGTGGGAATATTTAAGGAGGAGGGGAATTCCCCATTTAGAGATGAGCTGGGATGACTCTGCTGCTCCAGGGGATAGTGAGGGGCTTTGCAAGCTCTCCATGGGGTGCCCAGCCCTGCGCCCACACAGAGCTACCCGCAATGCCCTGCCCAAACTTGGGGGAGGGCTAAGTAGTGGCTTTGGGAGCCTGGCAGAGGGAAGATGAGATGGCCAGGGCTGTGGGGGGCTGAGCAGCAGAAAAAGGAGGAGGGGCCTTACATGGGGTTGCCCTGCCCAGCACACTGCAGCTGGAGCTTCTCGCCTTCCCGTGGGTACTGGGGATGCGGCTCGATCTTCGCTGTTGGCTTGTCTGAAAAAAGAGGAGAGGCACAGCTGGGTGACTGCCTGCCCCTGCCCCACACAGCACAGGGGCTGCTGGCACCCCATACCCTGCCCCTCCCTCAGCCCCAGCTCTGCCATGCAGGGGTGCAGTGTGAGCGTCCCTTGCCTTGTCATCACAAGGGGACACATGAGACAAGAGGAACAGGGACAGGCAGGACATGGGAGATAGTGCAGGCAGGTAGCATGGGACTGCACATCTTGGGGAGATGGGGACAGGCAGGACACAGGGACAAAGACAGGCAAGGAAACCAAGGGTGTGAATGTGCAGGGGAGGTGTCACTGTGTAGTGGCCCTACGTGTGACAGGATCCCTGTGCACGCAGGCTGATGAGCCTGTATGCATGACAGCTGTATGAACATGTAAATGTAGGGCCATGTAGGTAAGGGACGACCTATGGATGTGATCTAGCTGGACTTCTCTAAGGCCTTTGACATGGTCCCCCACAACATCCTGCTTGCCAAATTGGAGGGGTTCGGATTTGATGGGTGGACTGTTCAGTGGATAAGGAATTGGCTGGATGGTCGCATCCAGAAGGTAGTACTCAATGGCTTTAAGTCCAGATGGAGAGCAGTGACAAGTGGTGTCCCTCAAGGGTCCATGCTGGGACCGATACTGTTTAGTATTTTTATCCATGACATAGACAGAGGGATTAAATGCACCATCAGCAAGTTTGCAGATGACACCAAGCTGTGTGGTGGTGTCGATACACCAGAGGGATGAGACGTCATCCAGAGGGACCTGGACAGGCTGGAGAGGTGGGCCCAGGTGAACCTCATGAGGTTCAACAAGGGCAAGTGCAAGGTTACGTGCCTGGGCCGGAACAGTCCTGGCCATCAGTACAGATTGGGGGATGAGGGATTAGAAAGCAGCCCTGAGGAAAGGGACTTGGGGGTGCTGGTGGATGAGAAGCTGGACACGACCAGGCAGTGGGCACTTGCAGCCCAGAAGGTCAATCGCATCCTGGGTTGCATCAAAAGCAGGTCCAGAGAGGTGATTCTTCCACTTTACTCTGCTCTGGTGAGACCTCACCTGGAGCACTGCGTGCAGGTCTGGAGCCTTCAATTTAGGAAAGACATGGACCTGATGGAGCGGGTCCAGAGGAGGGCCCCAAGGATGATCAGGGGGTTGGAGTACCTCTGCTACGAGGACAGGCTGAGGGAGCTGGGGTTGTTCAGCCTGGAGAAGAGGAGGCTCCAGGGAGACCTAATAGTGGCCTTCCAGTACCTGAGGGGGCTACAGGAAGGCTGGGGAGAGCCTGTTTGCAAAGGCCTGCAGTGACAGGACGAGGGGCAATGGGTGTAAACTGAAGAAAAGCTGATTTAGATTGGAGATTAGGAGAAAGTTCTTTACTGTGAAGGTGGTGGAGCACTGGAACAGGTTGCCCAGGGTGATGGTTGAGGCTCCATCCCTGGAGACATTCAAGCTGAGGCTTGACAAGGCCCTGGGCAACCTGGTCTAGTTGGGGATGTCCCTGGTGACTGCGGGGAGGCCAGACTAGATGACCTTTGGAGGTGCCTTCCAGCCTGGACAATTCTATGATTCTATGTGTGATGTCTCCTTAATTGTGGTGATGCTGAGGCCTCCTCCATCTCCCCCACCCCTCCCCAGCCCTGTCCCCTTCCCCATGTGGTCCTGTCCCATCATCCCACTGTGCCACGTACAGTGGACCTGCAGCTTCTGCGTGGTTGACCTCTCGGAGTTTTGCAGGGACTCGTGGTCCACGGTGCAGGTCACCTCAGCTTCGTTGTCCTCCTTGGTGACACGGAATTCAACCCGGCTGCTCACAGTGAAGGTCTTTCCGTTGGGGTCCTCCACGACCTCGGTGCCTTCATCTATGGGGACAGGGAGCCGTTATTGTTGATGGACACAATACCCCAGCAAAGGCAGGAGTCTGACACACGTGTTGAGCAGGGAACAGCCTGTTCCTATCCCTCTGTTGGCAGTAGTATAGGATGCCAGTGTGGTCAGGCACTGGGCACATCTGCAACCCCTCGTGCCTCACCTCCCTCCACGGTGTTCCCCAGCCCCTTTGGGCAGAGCCCCACTGCTTGGGCACCCACCCTTCAGCTCCTTGTTGCCCTTCTTCCACCGGAGCTGGGCAGCAGGCTTGCTGCCAGAGGACCGGCAGGTCAGCCGTGCAATCTTCTCCTCATCAATGGGCTGCTCGTGACCGAAGATTTGTGGTTTCTGGGGGATTCCTTGTAGAGGAGGCAGCAAGAAATACAACAGCCTGTTAGCTGTGTGTGTGTTGCCACCCAGAGATGGACACACACACAGAGACATGTCAATAAACACAGCAAGGACAAGTTAATGGGTAGAGATACAGGAGTAGCAGAGATGAATGACTGTATGGACAGCATCTTGAGGCAGGATGGTACTGGGCAGGAGACTGGGAGCAGGTGGGGGAGGCTTACCCAGCACAGTAACCAGGGCCTTCGCAGTCCGCACAGGCATGGTGAAGATGGAGCAGGTGTATTCCCCCTCATCCGACAGCACCACATCACTGATGCTGATGGTCAGCTCATTGGGTGTGGACCTCTCCAGCTGGATCCTGTTATCTCGCAGGGCTAGGGGAAGAACAACAGGGTGAGTAACAGGCTCAGTACCACCACATGCCTCCATGAGCTTGTATTTTTCCTGGTGACATCACTGTAGATGGGAACATCATCCTCTGGGGCATTGTCAGCCCTGGTCCATTTCCTCTCTGCCCCAGCATCGCTCCAGTCCTGGAGCTGGCTCCTCTCCCCAAGGCAGCCCTCTCCATCCCCAGTTCCCGCACACGTACCTCGCTTCTCCCCGAAGTAGAGGGTCTGCTGGGCAGGGTTGGACCACTGCAGCGAGGAGTCATCAGGATCCTCCACCTGGCACTTGAGCACCACTGTACCACCAGCCACCACAGTCTCATCCGATGTCGTGGGCTGGCTCTCTGGACATAGACAGGAGATGTCAGTGGGGCCCTGGGCATCGCCTCTCCCGAGATGTGCACGAGCATCACTGAGCCACCAAGAGAAGGGAGGGATGCGGCCGCCGTGTCCCAAAAACCCTGGGATAAGTAGGGCTCCAGTGCAGGGCTGAACACAGCCTGCTCAGGACACATATTTTTTCCAGTGAGCCCAAGCCCTGAATGGCTGGGCTACAAAGACTGGGGTAGGGACTGGGTCACCCTGCTTTTGGTGGCAGCATGGAGGGACATGGGAAAGAGGAGCAGGTCCTGCCAGAGATCTAGGCTGGCTCCAGAGAGACTGTCAATGCAGGGGTACACTATGTGTGTATCTGGGAGCATCTGTACAGCCCTCTGAGCAGGGATGTGTGTGTGCACACACGCATGCTTGTGGGTGCATGTCCCTCTCCAGGGACAAGGGGGTTCTAGCGCACAGGCAGCGTGGTTGGACCGGAGCCATCCTGTGCACCCTGGGGACAACAGGGACCTGCTCACAGGCTTGTGTCACTCTGGGCTTCCCACTGTGATCCAATTCCCCAGCAGGGAACAGCCCCACTGCATCTGCAGAAGGCCTGGCAGGCAGGACCCTGTCACCTCAGCTTGCAGCTCCTGGGACACTGCTGTCCCCGGGACAACCTGCAGAGACATCGGTGTCAGGCCTGGCTCCGAGCACTCCCCTGGCAGCTGGTGTCTGCCAGGCCTGAGCGGGTCCAGCAGAGGCAGGCCAGGAGGCAGCAGGAGACCCTGGCACAGGCACCAGCACAGGCTGAAGGCACCTGGGGGAGGCAGCAAGCTCTGGTCCACCACCTTGGCACTGCTAGCAAGTGAGGGTTGCACCCATGGTACCCCTGTGCCAGGCACCCCACATCAGGAGATGCTCTGCTGGCCACCAGCAAAACCATGTGTGGTCCATAGAGAGTGGCCTGTGGGGTGCAGTCAGCAGCCCACTCTCCATGTCATTCCTTAGGGGGATTTCCTCTTGCTCACACTGCTCCTGGGCTGTGCACATCCCTTAGCGTTTCCTCAGCTAAGACATTGTCCTTCACTTCCATCAGAAAGTGCCCAGCACTGCCAGGCAGCCCAAGGGCAGAGAAGAGCAGCAACAGGATCATATAACCCCCCCACCTGCCCCAAGGACAGCTATTTCGGGAAAGCCGATGTACCAGGGAGCTGAGACAGGGGACACATCTCTGCCACGTCCCTTGCTGGGGTCTGCAGCTCGTCCAGGCATTGAGGCTACGGCTCTCCATCCGCTCCTCCTGACTGGGGAGATCTGTCTGTCAGCTTGTTTTAATTTGGTTAACGATGCCTTTGTGCTGCTACTACTGTAATTAGGGGATTAGGGTTTTGCAAGCCACTGTTGTCCAAACTCCAAACAGTCCAACTCGGATGCAATTGAGGACAGGGTCTAAAACCCACACAAAACAGACCCAATCTCCTAATTAACACAATTACCATCACCTGCCACACCACTGTCCTCATTAAGGTATTAGCTAGGTGTTTCTCCCAGGGCAGGGGCCAGACCACACCAACCGCGCCCAGACATGCAGGGCACTGCACAGACCCATGGTGGCTCCAGCTCGGCCTTGTTGACAACCTGTTTCCCCCCGCACAGCCGGGACCCCCAAGATGGGTCCCCAACCCCCCAGAGACCACTTCTGTCAGAGCTGCCCCTGGCTCTGGTGCCCCGCAGCTTGTGTGGGGACGCAGCCCCTCGGCTACTGACTGTGCCCTCCGGCACGACCTAGATCCTCCCTCGCCTCTGCGCCCGACAGCTTGGAGGAACAGATGGGCATGGCTGGGCCGCTGCGCCAGTGCAGCTTGATTTAATTAAAAACCGCCGCGGCTGTAACCTGCTGGCCCTTGACAGAATAGGGGCAGAGCCGCGGGGGAACAGCCATGGTGCCAGGGCAGGAGGGGGCGGCAGGGCCCTGAGAGCAGCGAGACCCACCACAGGCAGCTTCACCCTCTCCTGCCATGGCCCATGGGGTCCCCATCCCCCCGCAGGAGAGACCCCCTTTGGAAGGGGGACACAAGGGGCAAAGCTGCCATCCCATGGCTGGGGACAGCAGGACACTGAGATGGAAGAGTCTGGAGAAGAGGAGGCTCCAGTGTCTGACAGGGGCCTACAGGAAAGATGGACTTTTTACAGGGCCTGTAGTGGTAGGAGGAGGAGTGATGGCTTCAAACTGTAAGAGAGGAGATTTAGATGAGGTCTCAGGAAGAACTTTTTCACTATTGGTTGGTGAGAGCCTGGCCCAGGTTGCCCCGAGAAGCTGTGGCTGCCCCATCCCTGGAGGGGTTCAGGGCCAGGTTGGATGGGGCTTGGAGCAACCTGGTCTCATTGAAGATGTCCCTTTCACTAGAAGGGATAGAACTGGATGGTCTTTAAGGTCTCTTCCGATCCCAAATGTCCTCTGATGCTCTGGCAATTCCAACACTTCCCTGGGTTGCAGGGGACCTTTTAGGTCATCAAGATCAACCCACCACTGACCAACCCCACCAGTGACCCGTGTCCCTCAGCACTGGCTTTTAGATCCCTCCAGGGATGGTGTTTGGGGAGTAGAACCATAGGATGAGGGTTTTAAACCAAAAATTGGGAGATTTAGGTGGGATCTGGGGCAGAAGTTCTTTGGTGTGAGAGTGTTGAGAGCCTGGTCCACGATGCCCAGAGAAGCTGTGGCTGCCCCATCCCTGGAGGGGTTCAAGGCCAAGTTGGAGGGGGCTTGGAGCAACCTGGTCTGTGGGAGGTGTCCCTGCCCAGGGCTGGGGGGGGGGAAAGTGGATGGTCTTTAAGGTCCTTTCCAACCTGAACCACTCTGTGATTCTACAATGCCCCATGCACCATGACTGCTCCCAAATCCAGCACCTCCAGCCCCGGCACAGCCCAGAGCATCCTCCTGGCCAGATCTTGGGGGTACCCAAGGAAAATGAAAGACCGCTTAGGCCACCCTGCTCATACCACAACAGCCCTTTGGCACAGTGAGAAGTGCTGCAGGCACGAAGCAGGCACCCATCACACAGGGGTCCCTGGGCAACATGGTGGTGGCTCGGGGGCATGAGGATGCTCTGGAGAACTGGCTGCCACAAGAGCTTTTAGGCCTTCCTGGCATGGTGGTTAGAACAGCCCCCGTGAGCCTGGGGACAGGTGCTGGACACCCAGGGAACCATCCGCCCTCGCCATGCCAGTGATGGTTGCCAGCGCGGAGATGCTGCCACCTGACAGCCTGGGCTGGCACTGTGTCCCCATCTTCCCTTTGCCACATGGCCAGAACAGCCTCGGGGCTGCCCGCTCCAAGGCTGTACAGCCCCAGCTCCGAGTGATGGTGCCACTGGGCACCAGCAGGGAGCCAGGCCCCCCGGGACAGCATGGTCCTGCGGGGACGAGGCAAGGCAGGAACAGGCAGTGTTTGAATCCAGCCTTCCCCAGCGCTCAGGCAGGTGCAGCCACCCTGGGACCCTGCTCGGCCATCGGCCCTCCCATGCTCATGGCTCTCCTCTCCAGGAGGGGGAAGCAGATCCCTCAGATCACACTTCCCAAGCCTCGCTGGCCACCTCAGAGCCCTGCCGTCATCCTGCAATAGGGTGAAAAGTTATTTTGCAGATGGCAAGCCATCAGCGAGGTCTCTGGGCAGGCAGAGGACCTGGCTCCCCCTCCATGGGACCCTCCTGGAGGAGACCAGACCTGCCACAGGCAGCGACACTGGATTCGGGCTCAGTCCCTGCCTCAGAGAAGGACAGGCACAGCAACCTCAGGCACCCCATAAAACGCCATAGCAAAAGCTTCGCCAGCCACCTGTTTTTGGCCAAGAGCTGCTGCCCAGTCAGCACAGTGAAATTAGAGATACACGACAGTCTAGAAAAATCAATATTTCTTTAATTAAACCTGGTCACTTTTGCAGGGGGGCTGCATTTGTATTTGGGGGGAGGGGGAAAGAGATCTCTCCTGGCTCCCTGACCCCAGCAGGACTTGCCAGCACATGTATCCCCTTCCAGCACAGACTCTCTCAGGGGTCTGCAGCTCTGTCACTCCCAGCCCAGGACACTTCCGTGCACACACACACACGAACCCTCTCCAGGACAACATCTCCTGGGGCTTTTGCAGCGCTATGACATGCCTTCTGCCCTCCAGGAGCTGTTTCACCTGGAGCATCTGCAGGGAAGCAGTGAGTGATACCTGGGAAGAGCCCGGCAGCCTTTGTGGGGCATCTGGAGGACGCCCTGGTGCCCACACCAACCTCAGCAGGGCTGACCCTTTGCAGAGACCTGCCGAAAGCCGGATACACTTCCAGTGGCAGTCATGGCTGAGGCAGGCAGGGGCCAGAGCTGCCAGGAACATAGGAAGTTCTAGGCTAATATGAGGAAGAACTTCTTTACGGTAACGGTGACAAAGCCCTAGAACAGGCTGCCGAGAGAGGTCGTGGAGTCCCCTTCTCTAGAGATTTTCAAGACCCATCTTGATGCAGTTCTGAGTAATGTGCTCTGAGCAACCCTGCTTTAGCAGGGGAGTTGGACTAGATGATCTCTAGAGGTCCCTTCCAACCCTGTCAAATCCGTGAATCCATGACCTTCTCCCAGCCTGTCAGGCATGTTCTCCCTGTGCCTGCCTCCAGACTGGGAACACACTTGTTGGGGCAGAAGGAGCCCCAAAGGAAAACACCCACTGCTCGAATCCCTCAAACACCTCCAGTCCTCAGCCACCGCCCACAAAACAACACTTGTCATTTTCCTCATTCTTTTCTATTTAATCTAGTTTCATCATCATAAAGATCCAATTTATCTCTGTTGACACAGACATTTTCTAAGGCAAGTTATCTCCTCTCTGAGGACTGTATTTTAATACTTCACTCAGCAGCCATGAACTGCAAAGCTCCATTTCCAGCCGCAGGCATCCTTCCTGCCTGGTGACACCAAAGCAGCCCCGCCAAGGTGGTGGTTGTGAACTCAAGAGGATGGAAAACCCGGCCAGGCGGGCTCAGACATCTGCTGTACGAGCTTGCCTGTGAATCCACAGTCTGGGATATCCAGAGCCCAACTTCCAGGTTCCTCCTCACTGGCAGCTGACTTGCTCCAGATTTTGTTATAAGTAGAAACCTGCTCTTGTTTCAGTGCATCTGCTCAATGCCACCCTGTGCTCCTCTTCTGTGAGTGCCTGGCCGCAGGAACCAGCCTGGCTGCACACTCCAGCATCCCTCTGGGAGGGATGCAAGGGTTTACCAAGTGCTGTCACCGGAGGCAGCTTCCCAGAGATGCCATCTCTGTGCTGGACAAGCCACAACAGGATACAGGCAGCAGGGGGTGACTAGCAGAGGGCCAGGCTGAAGCAGGCTCAGATAAGGCCACTCTTCAACAGCCCTCTGCTGGGGGGCTTGTGGTGTGGGGTGTGAGATCCCAAGGGTCATTGGGGAAGAGACGAGGGGACCTGCTGTCCAAGCTCCCAACATGATGGGAGCTTGCCCCTTATGAGAAGTGGTCAGGCAAGTGCAGAGGCTTCATCCTTTCAAGTGTGGTCTATGTGAAAAACCCAAACTCCCCACCATAAACGCCAAGTTGTGTTACTTCTCTGAAAGCATACATATAGATGAGTGTTCTCTGGGAAAGAGGCAAAGCAAGAGGACCCAGCTCCTCATTACAGCTTGCCCTGAACCCTGGCCCTTTGCTGAACTTCTCCCAAGACCACATTAGACTTTGGTCACAGCCTCTAGGATCCCACGGATGCTCTCCAGCAGGGTCCTGGTCCAAAGGGCACTGACACTTGGCCCTGAGCAGTGACAGCAAACTGCAGAGCTGCTGCCTCCTCCTGGGGAACAGGGATGTGGTCACCCCCCGACAGACCCTGCCCAAAGGTACAGTGAAAGCTGACAGCTCTCTGTGATGCCCAGCCAGGGTTAAGCAACTGAAACACAGCTGGCAATTAGCAGTCAATCAGCAGCCGAGAGCAGCCAAGGAAAGCAGCTGAAGAGAGAGGCTGGCTGCAAGTGCTGCCGAAGCTCTTGAATCACAGGATGTCCTCCTCCAGCCCTGGATGGCTGCTTTTCAAGCTAACAGAGCCCTTGGGGACATTGTCACCACATGCATCAGAGCAAGCTGGGAAGCGGCCTCTCCTCTGGGATGAACAGGACCCTGCCTTCTGCCCTATCAAAGCACACAGCCTGCTCCCCCCCCAGACATCGACTGCCCTTCCAGTTGCTCCAGTGCCGGCTGAGCTCCTGCCGAGCACTGGGACAGGGGATGAGGCAGCTGGGGAACCCCTCTGATGGCAGTGGCAGCTCCTGCCTGCAGCTTTGGCAGCTGCACAAACACAGGCCACCGCTGGCGGCTCTGCTCAGTCGTGTTTGCACATTCACACCAGTCTGGTGGCCAATTAGCTCAGCAAAAGGCAGTGACATTGTCAGGGAATCCCGGCACCAGGCACGGCCATTGCCTCCTTCCGAGGCCACCAGCAATCCCATGGCTGAGAGGATCCATTGCCACCCTGACCCACAAGCCACTGGCCGAAGCCCGAGGCCGCAGCCCACCCCAAGAGAGCTGAGACCTCAGTTCAGGCACACACAAACCTGCCAAGCAGAGTCAAGTCCTTGGGGGGAGGCAGGACAGGGATGAGGGGGAAAAGCCTCATTCTGGGCCACTACAAAACATCCAGGCACTGTGACAGCCACCCCCAGTGTCAGAGCTTTCCTGGGACCCTCCAAAAGGGGACCAACTCCATTGAGAACAAGCCACAAAGTCACCCAGACCCTCCTGTCTCAGGCCTCCCCCAGCACCGGAGCTGGGCAGGCTGACCCCTCTCCCAGCGCCCTCCTCCAGTTTGACAGCAAACAGCTGATAACTACTTTTTTGAGCATGTTTTTTAGCTCCTACCCTAAGGCCAATCTCCAACATGACTGTTGCCAAGGGAACGAGCTCTTTGCTTTGACAGTTCTGTTTTAAGGATCTCCCGCCTGCCCAGCGAGGTGTCTCAGAAATGGTTGCTTCGGATGCCCTGGTACATCGCTTGTTGCTTTGCAGGCATCTAAAGACTTGCAGCAGAGCTGTGCCCAGGCTGGCACAAGGAATTGTCACTCCCAACTGTCTGAGGATCAAACACACAAGGTTGTATAAGAGGATATTTATAATAGAAGTAAGAAACGGAGGACGCCTGGCTCCTCTGCTGCCCTCCGAGGGGACAGCATGCCTGCCCATGTGCACCACACACTAACGCCTCCTTCTGACTTCCCAGAAAGGCAGGAGAGAAGAGTAATTTCTAAGATTAAAACAGAGGTTCAGTTTGCTGCAGTGGATGCTCTGCTGTGCCCAGCTGCAACAGGGAGTCCCCACATCCCAGTGGGTGCTCAAGTTGAAGAGAGCACCCTCAGCTTTGGCTGTGACGCACCAGGTCATCTCTGTTGTTGCATGGTCTATTCCTTTGGGGGAGGAAGTCCCCAGCATCACGGGGAGACAGAAAAAGCTAGAAACCAAAAAGTTGGTAAGATGCAGAGAGGCAGAACAAGAGCCCCTCAGGGAAGTGCCACAACACTGACCTGTTACTGCATTAATCTGCTCAGCGTGAAAGTGTTCAAAGCCAATTTAAGCACAGAGTCCTGTGGCACACATCCGAGGCAGCAGCAACCTCGGCAGGACACGGCACCACTGGGCTCATCTCTCCACGGCTTCCACCCCACATCAGGCTGGGAACGGAGGCCTGACAGCAAGGAGTGGAGAACATGGAACTGCTGCCCCGGGCACAGCGCTGGCACAGGCACCAAACATATCCCTCCTCTGGAAAACAGGTCCCCAGGGGGCAATGGGGTCCCAGCCAGCCCTGTGCTTGTCTCCAGGCTGAGAAAGCGAACCCCATTTCTGCACAGGGGTGGCTCAGGATGCCTGTTGCTCAGCACAGAAGTGTCAGAACTTGCTTTCCCTAGAAAAGATGGCCCACAAGCAGCAGTCTGGAAAAGCTAATGTGCCACATTGGGCTCACCAGTAAATACACCATCTGAAGCGTTGTAAGCCAAGGAAGAGCATCATCTGCAGATGGAACACTACCCAGAGCATCACCCAAGGAAGGGCCAGGTCCCTTTGAGTAGGGCCCTGTCACAACATGGGGAAGCTCTAATCCTAATCCTCAGCCACTCTGGGGACACCTGTAAAGATGCTGCTGTTCAGCTCCACAGCAAGCATTGCTGACCCTCCAGCATGTCCCCATTGCATCGGGGAGCCACCGCTGTCCCCAAGCGGCAGGAGCTGCAGCGCCTGACTCCTGCCCATGCCCTCACCCGCAGTACAGCGCAGGCAGAGCGTGACGCCAGGCAGGTGACTGGAATGGTTAAACACATTCCTGCCCAGCCCTCATCACACATCTCTGCTTCTCCACCTCCCTCCGCTATTACTGACTGCCCATTTTAGGTAGGATCATCTTCTAGCGCTTCCAATGTCACGGCTGCCCAAACACAACACACGGCATCACTGCGTCCGACTCCTGGCTCCTTGCCTTTCCCCTTGGCCAGCACGGCCCTCCCGTCACAGCCACCACACAGCCCAGCACTGGCTGCAACACAGGGGCTGTGACAGCCCTGGGTGGCAGCAGGAGCTTTTCCAGAGCAGGATGGAGAGCCTCATCCCCCACCTGCCCTCAAGGCGGATGGAGGGGCTGAGGCACTCGGATCACTCACACCCTCACCATCGCTGTGTGATGAAGGCTCTGCTGCTGCATCGCTGCACGGCTGTGGGTGCCTGGCCAAGAGCAGAGGGAAGAGAACCAGACCAGATGGTTCAAGCTGAGCTGACCCAGTTAATTTGGAGGAGGAGGATGATCAGATACATCTGAATATGTGGGTGTTACAGCACTGGCATTGCCTTCAGGGTCCCATGGAGTTACTGAAAAGCCAAAGCTACGAGGAGGCAATTCAACCTGCGCAGACACAGTGTCGGGTAACCTGTGTGGCCAAGCTATTGCCTGGCTGTAGAAGAAGCCCAGAGAGCAGCTGAGACAGAGACAAGGCTGGCAGTGGGGGTACCAGGCCAAATGCCAACACAGGAAGCCGAGCACATCCCAGAAGGCACCTGCAGGAGCAGAGGATGCTCTGCAGTGGCTCTAACACAGCAGCAAACCCTGGGACCCAGAAGCCCAGCAGCAGCCAAGCAGAGCCCACCAGGCTCCAAGATCACCACAGTGGCACTGCCACTAGCAAAGGCACTTCAGACACATGTACATGTCCTGCACCACATCCTCCCTCATGCTGCTCCTCTCCTGCAAGGACCTGAACAGTCACACAACACCCTGGATTGGGGTAAAACTAGGTTAAAACCAACCTAGTGAAAACAAACAAAAATGTTAGCTTCAACGCAGATTCTTCCATCTGGCTAAGCGCCTGGCCGTGACAGCACCAGGGTGACTACCCAGATGTAAGACGCCTCCAGTTACTCCAGCAATTCCAACACCCCTGGTGAGGCGAGAACGCCAGGCAGAGGGAGAAGAGGCAGCGTCTAGCACGCCGGAGACCTCACAGGCAGGGAATCCTGGGCAAATTGGGTGCTTCCCTCCATCTCCTTTCAGAGAGGGAAAGGTAACCACACTTCAGAGGTGCTCAACTCATGCTTCAGCAGCACCCCAGTCTGGTGGGGATTTCCCCTCTGGCCAGTGGACCAAGTCGCCACAGCAAACACACTGGCCTCAGCATCACAGACCATGCCAAAACCTGAGGCATTATTGGGAGAGAGGCAAAATTCCTGTCCCACAGCAGCAGTGCCAGGTCGTCCCCTCACCGTCTGGGTATGCGACCGGGCAGCTCCACAGCACTTGATCCCATGCATTGTCTTAAAATCCAGCCCAGCCTGTTGAGCCTGACGCATTGTGCCAGACTGCTGAGTGGTGGCTTCCGTGCTCCCCGTCCAGTGGCTCGCAGAGGGATGCTCCGCTCCGACGCGCTGATCCCAGCTGCATCGCTGCTGTGAGAACAGCTCGCTTCCCCCAGGCAACAGATCAGAGTCATCCAAAATCAGGCCATCCAGGTACCGAGTGATGCAGACGGGTCGCACTCCCGCTTCTCATGCCTGCACACCGCCGCCTCATCAGGGATGTCACTGCTTCCTCTGCTCTAGTGCCAAGGGCTTGTGCTGGCACAGAAGGAGACTTGTAGCATATGGTGAGCCCTAATGGTGTGTGGGAACAGGGCATTTGCACACATCAGTTGGGTAAAAGTACTGCCGTAAGCAGCAAAGGATTAAGTTAACATCAGACAACTACCAGGCTTCCACCATCCCACTTCTGCACACCAGGGCTCCCTCCCCAGCATCTCCCCGCTGCCCAGGGCTGAGGCTACAGGTCACACACAGCCTCCTGCAATCTGGCTCAGGACCAGTACTGACATCTCCCCAAAGCTGAGGGAACAGGACTACAGGAACTGCAGCCATCATCTCTCCCAGCCTTATGCTCCTACCACTAGACACTGCTCCCATACAGGACGGTTGACTTCTTACGGGAAGGGCACCATCTGGAAGCACAAGGCATTTCCCCAAGACACAGAAAGCTTGTCCTGCACAGTCTCACCAATGCAGACACCTCCACCAGCTTCAGAAAAATGGAGCCACCATCCAGTAAGGGCATAGTCTCCTGAACCTGCCTCTCTCCAAACACCAGGCAGGGAGGTCATTTCTCCTAGCTTCAGACATCTCAAGGTGGTCTCCAGGCTCTCCTCAGCCCATGGGGAGACATGACCACAAGCCACCTAACCTGCTTTGGTATCTACAGGAAGAGACAGCGCAGCCCTGGCCCCTCTCCTGTGGCACCTATACCTGGTCAGGCTGACCCAGCTCTAAGACCCTCAACATTGAGGCTTCTCCCAGCAAGAGCAGCACACACGATGAGTGGAGCAGCTCTGGTACAGTGGGAGATAACTGGATGCGAGACCTGAGCTCAGCTCCCTGCTGTGCCACTGAAGCTGCCCAGCCTGCCCCCTTGGATGGTGGTGCTCCTCATGCTTGCACATCGAGGGATGGATGCTCAGAGTCCACAGTGCTGGAGCCACAGCAGGATGAGCACAGGGAAAAACAGCCCCAAGAAGCCTGGTTTTGGCACATTGTGGCTTCCCATGGGACAACAGTAGGGCACTGTTCAAACAAGAGGGTTACACAACTCTGGAGTGGAATAACTCCACAGGGGAAACAATCCTCACAGCAAGGACAACCACGCATCCAGCCCAAACACTCAGAAATCTGCCGACAGCAGCACAACACCAGCCAAATGCACAAACACAGCCTCGGTGTGATGAAACACCAGCGCTTCCAGCACCCAGGCAGCTTCAAGGGGCTCTGCTGGGCCCCGCCGTGGTTGTAGCTTTGAGATCCAGAGCACTGGAGGAGCATTTCTTCAAGGAGAGGAGACAGCTAATCCACCTCTGCCCTGGGAAGGGCCTTCCAAGCCAAGGGCCACCCCAGGAGCTGAGGGACATGGGGGAAAGGCACTGAGCCCAATGACATGACAACAGCTTCTTTTCAAGCATCTTCCAGCCATCCATCTCCTCCGCTCCTAAAGGCTTTTTTGGGGGTCCATTTGTCTGTCTTGCTGCCTTGGACAATGGAGAGCCTGGCAGCTCATGGCCAGGGCTGAGCCACAGCAGCAGGCCAGTCCTGGAAGAAATCTTGCAGTGTCATCATCCAGGCTGCACCCTGCCCTAGGACTACACACAACTTCAGGTCATGGCCACCCCTCCTCCTGAGAGCACTGACTGGGCTGCTGGGCCACCCCCTCCTGCCGGCTGTGACCCACGCGCCGAGCATTGCCTGGCACAGAATGCCAGGACATTCCTGTGCCATGGGAATGAGCATCACCCACACCCAAGTGACTCTTTCAGGGTCTGTGGGAGGACCATGGCCATAACCAGAATAAATTCTGGGATTCGTGGATAGGAACACAGCCACCAGCCCACACCAGCCCCCAGAGCGGCTCTGCCTGTGACAGCGACCTCCTCCATCACAGGGACAGGCTGTGGGGAGGCACCTCCTGGGGAAGGCAGGGGAGGCTTTCTCCGTGCTTCATCACAGGTGGGGGGCTGCAGGGTTCAGAGCTCCCACCCCCCATGCTCCCTCCACCACAACAGCCGACAGGACCCTTGATCCCAGGGCCAGGTATTCACATCAGAACTACGTCCCTGCTTCCAATGAGCCATGGGCAGGGACTCAGATGGCAACTGGATCCTCTCCTGCAGCAACCTCTGCAACACACCCAAAACACAATGCACAGACCCGGGGGTGGAGACCAGGCCCCAGATGGCTGCTGCATCTCCCCACAGCCTGCTCCCCATCCAAACGCACACAGCAACAATTTTATTGCGATCAGCAACGCCCGACACGGCAAACACAGCCGCCCGGCAGCAACCGCAGGCCCTCAGAGGGCTCTGCAGTCGAAGGGAGATGGAAAATAAGGTGTTGCCGTTGAGAAGCCCTCACCAAAATCCCATTTGCTGCCTAGCCCCCAGTGCCGCTGCCTCGCCCGCAGCGCTCAAGGCGGGTAAACAGCCTTTGTCTGCGGGGCTGATGCTCCAGCACAGCCCGCGCCGCCCGCACCGGCGCTGAGAACCGGCCAGACGCTGGGATGCCGCCAGACACCCCGCCGGCGGCGGCATCCCGGCGGGAAGAGGAGCGGCCGCCCTTCCCCGAGCCCACCGCCCCGGGGAAGGGGGTGGAGGGCTCCGATCGGGCAGCTCCCGCCGAAGGGAAGCAGAAACCCGCCCCATCCTGGGGAAGGGTCCCCCCCCAAATCCGAGGCGCTGGCTGCCGTTCCCCCGGGGGCTCTATCCCCACGTACAGCGGTGTCTGCCTCCCCCCCCACCCAGGGGTCACCACCGACCCCCGCCATCCTCCCGGGAAGGAGGGCTCCTCCCCACCGGAGAGTCTCCATCCACCGAGCCTCGCCGCGGGCAGCGCCGGGAGGGGCCGGGCGCCGCCGCCCGCCGGGGCCTGTCTGGAACCTTCCGCCGCCCCGGCCCCGCCCCGGGCGGTACGCGGCGATGGGGGGACACGGCGGGCAGCACCGGCGCCGCCGTGACCTTGAGCCCCGCCGGCCGTTCGGGGCCGCGGCGGCAGCCGCTCCCGCACCTGCTCGGCGGCGCGGGCGGGCCCCGAGGGCAGGGCCGGGGCGGGGCGAGGCCGGGGCGGTGGCACCCGCCGCACCTGACCCACATAACGGCGCGGGCCGGCCCCGCCGCCCGCACCTGCCACCGGTTCCTCCCGCTGCAGGAGGGAGGGGCGCGCCCCGCCGGTCCCCGCCGCGACGGGCTGAGAGATGGTGGGAGCGGAGCGAGAGGGGGGGCTCTCCCGGTACCGGCGCCACCACTCACCGTCGCGGGAGAGGTTTCCCCGGGCGGCGCCGACGCAGGCGAGGAGCAGCAAGAGACCGAGGGGCAGCATGGCGCTGGGGATAGTGGCGGCAGCGGATGCCCGGGGCCGGGGCGAGCCGCGGCGCGGAGGCGGCGGCGGCGACCGTGTCGCGCTGCTCTCCGGAGTGGAGCCGGCGGTGCGGCAGCGGCGGGGATTAAATAGAGCGCAAGGAAGAGACCATTCGTGCCGCGGCGGCGGGGGGGCAGTGGGGGCCGCGCCGATGCCGCCCCCCTCGGCCCCCGTGTAAACATGCCCGCTCCGGCCGCCGGCCCCCCCCCGTACCTCGCGGCGCGGTGGTGCGCTCCACATGCGCGGCTCCCCGCGGGAGGCAGGTGGGCGCGGGGCGGCGGCGGCGGTGGTGGGGGGGGATGTGGGGGGGTCCTGCCGGCTCCCGCGGTCCCCGCACCCGGACTGAGGGGCCCCGGTCTGAGCGGAGTCGAGATTTCTCATGGTCTCGGTCCCGATCCCGATCCCTCGGTCGCGGGGAGGTCCCGTTCCCGGGACCTTGCAGCCCCTTCCAGCCCCGGTAGGGGTCCTCCCGGAGCGGCGGCCCAGGGGGGCTCGGAGGGTCCAGGCGCACCCCCGGGGCCCAGCCCTGTCCCCGCTGGAGCCCAGCAAGGCGCCCGGAGCGGCCGCCGTGCCGCCATGGCTCGCCCCCCGCCGCGGGGAGCACGGCCACCGGACGGTGTCCCCAGGGCCGCCTGTCCTCGGGGCGGGAGCCGCTGCTCGATGACTCTCCGGGCGGGTCGGGGGTCTGCGGTCTCGGACGCCCGTGGCAGAGCCCCAGGCTGAGCCGTAGGGGCCACGGGGTGTGGGCAGCTCTGGGCACGGCAGGCTGCCGTGTTACCGGGGCTCTCGGGGAGAGCCCTTTGCCCTCCGGGGTCACCCCCCTCAGCGCCACATGCTTGGCACATGTTGGTTGGCAAAGCAGCTCCCCTGGCTCGGGGGGCTGGAGCCTGGCGCTGGCTTTCCTCTGGCTCCCGTTGCCAACAGGATGGGCTCTGTGCAGCCTGGTGGGTGGGGGACAGTCCTCTCAGCCCGTCCTGAGGGTCAGAGGGGCTGCAGCTGAAATGCTGGGGTGTGACCTGTGCTCCTCAGGGTGGCTCAGCCTGTCTCTGGTCCTCAGGATTGAGGACTACTCTGCAGCAGCCTGTATGCCGCCTGGTCTCACGAGTGGTCCTCGCTCAGATTTGCAGCCGAATCACATTTGGGGTGAAGTCTGCGTTTGTTCCAGTCCTTGGTTGCCAGTTCCTAAAAGCCAGTGTTCATCCCTTGCTGTCCTGTGGCATCTCCCAGGCAACTCTTTTGTCCACTCTTATCCATCCATGTTATCATCCATTAGATGATCACGCCTGAGTGCAAGAGCTCAAACATTTCTAGCTTGGAGTCCGCCCTGCAGCCCTAGAGGAGAAATTAACCCTTTTGGCTTTAGTAGGTCTGAAACAAATGCATACATTCGTTTCACACGTCAGCATAAACTCCTCCTCACGTGCTTTTGTACTAAGCTTTTCTGCACCCTGATGCTTTCCTGCACAAATGCTGTGCAAGAGGGATGTCTCTCTTAGTCATAATCTTTGTGGGAAGGGGTTGTGGGAGGAACAGCTTTCTGGTGGTCACATCTGATGGCTGCTCTGCCTCAGTTTCTATCCTGTGTCTGGATGTCGCCTGAAAGGTTATGCTGCTTGTGCTATGGCCTTGTCCAGCTGACTTCGGTGCTCAGGGTGGAGAGCCACAGGCCTGGGCACGATGTGGGGACAGCGTGGGCCAAGTGATGCCTCGGGGGGCTCTCCCCAGCTCTTTAGCTGGAGGAGGGGCTGCCTTTGGAAGCGTCTCTGTCAAGCCAGGGGATGCGAGGGCAGCTCACACGAGGTCTTCCCCCAGGAGCGGGGTGAACACCACACAACCATGGCTCCACCTGAGGGAGTGCAGGAGGGAGGCTCTGGTGGGCGGGTGAGATGGGGCAGGAGAGAGTCTTGTGGGATGGCTCCTGGACTGGGACCGTGCTGGGTCGGGTCTGGGAGGGTATGGGTGGCTCCTGGCAGAGCATGAGGCAGTCAGGGGGGACACTGAGTCTCTTGGGGCCTTTCCTCATCCCCTAGCCTCTCCTCAGATGTCTCTGCTGGAGGAGGATGTGCGGGTGTATGGTGTCCCCGAGGCTGAGCTGTCGGCTCCATTAGGGAGATGATGGCCATAGGAAGCTTGGTTGCTCCAGGCGCTGCTTTTAACCCTTTCTCTGTTTCCCACCAGGCAGGTGACTGGCAGCGAGCCTGGCTGCCAGCCAACGCATGTCCCCTGCCCCTGGGTACAGCACCCATGGTCTCCATCATGCAGCAGCCCCTGAGCCGTGACGGCTGATGGCTGGGGCAGGGCGGCCGGGGGCAGAGGAAGAGGAGGAGGTTCTCAGTGTGCAGCAGGTGCTGAGGCAATGCTCGCCACAACAAATCCCTGTGATTCAGCCCCAGAGCGTCTGCCGCCGCCGGGGACCGAACGTTCACAAATGGCAACAAATGGCCAAGGGGGCTGATGTCATGCAGCTGCCTCTGCTGAGGCGTCCCGGAGACCCCAGCAGCAGGGCCTCCCCAGTGGGGTGTATGGCCCTGCGAGGAGGGACGGTGCTCCTCAGCCATGGTTCTCCTGAGAGACCCCCACAAGTCCCTGCCGGCCCGAATCTCTCTGGTTCTCTGGTGCTGATGGCAACGCGGGGCTGCCAAGATGGGTGTCACATTCAAAGCCATGTTAACCTCCAGGTCTCCGTGGTCCCTGGGAGTACGTGCCTTTCGTGAGTCCTCCAGACCCTCCCATGTGTGCCAGCAGCAGCCTGGCACCATCCCTCAGCCGAATGCAAAGGTCTGTGCCAGGAATGGACTGCAAGTGCAGGGCTGATTTTTTCAGGTACAGCACCCTTGGGCAGAAGCAGCCAGATCTCACTCGCCTCCCACTGGCATTGGTTTAAGAGCTGCCAGCTCTTAAACAGATCATCTGTGAAAACCTTCCAGCCCCAAGTCCTGGCTGCAGCTAATACTAATGCCACAGAGGAAGAATAAATCGCTTTCTACCCAGGACCAGCTGGAGTGTAGAGCTGGAGCACTTTCCGAAATACCTTAGCAATACCAGTTATAATTTCTCCCCACCCCCAGATGCAAAATATCCAGTCTCTTTGATCACTGTCTTATCACAACTCTGGAGATTTTCCCCTCTCGTTATCTGAATTTGGCCTTTTCTGGTGTCTTGCCACCTGTCTCCTGACTTTTAGGATCAGACCAGAAGATCCTGCCTTTCCTTTGTAGTCCCTCCGGTGGATACTTTTTTTTCTGGAAGTGAGGCTGGAGTGAGAATGAAGAGAGAGATGGAGGGAGAAATCATCAAATGGGCTCGGCAACATATTTCCCTTTAAGCAATCATGTTTCCTAGCCCATGTTTGCTGTTGCCCCAGCTGTGGATACTATCTCCTTGGAGGCTCTGCAAAGGCATACAAATCTCCAGGGGAGGTTGTGGAAGATGGAAGGAGAAGAGTCATTTAGCATCTCTGCAATATCCTCATCTACTGTAATTGCTTCCTTTAACCTCTGACAGTCTATCGGCCCTATGTTTTCCTGATGGCTTTTTGACACACTCAGCCCTGTTGTTTGTTTTTATACCTTTGCTGATTTGCTCTTCAGAACCCCTTTAGGCTTTGCTTAATTAGCCTCACACTGATTTTTAGCATTTGCTTCCATTCAGTGTCACTTGCTGCTGTTTGGTCCTGGCTTCCCTGTGCAAGGCTGAACTGAACAGCACTGGGGCTGTAATTATGCAGCATCTCGGCTACTATTACTTTATGAATTCGCTCCCATGTGCCACTTAAAACTAAGTCAAGAATGGCCTCCCCACTTCTTCTTGCTCCTTTCCTTGCTCCAAGGGAGCGATCACAGGGAGCAGCGTGTCAAGCGTGGAGATGCTCTGAGCTGTGTCCCGCTGCACCGCATTTGTACGTGGGTGGTTCAAGTCCCTTACTATCATCTGCTGTTGACGCACCTTTGCTGGAGTCTCATGCCATTTTGATCTCTCTCGTCAAAGACGTGAGCCTGGCACTTCCCCGCAGCCGTCTGGGCGGGGAGATAGAGCCTTGCGGGGATGCGATTGCATCTGGGTGTTTGACTGCTGCTCCTTGCAGCTCGCTCGAGCCATCCTGCAGAGCTTGCAGCCAGATGTTGTGGTATTTCTTTGACTTCTGTAACTCCTTTTATATCAAGATCAAGGTCCAGGCAATTCACCCACGTTTGCACACTGCCTGGGCATTTGTAATGCTTGTTCCAGACCAGTGCAGGCTTTTATCAAACTTGTTAACCTGCAACCAAGCTGATTTTACAGAAATATTCTGTACAGAAATATCCTGTCCTTGATTTGCTTCTCTTAAGGCCTTGTTAGTTACTCCCGAGTCATGTTGCTGTGAGTCAGATCCCAGCTCTGCCATGTGTCCGGAGCCAGAACCCAATGGCCGAGCTTGGGGATTTCTCCTAGAACTTGAGTTTCCTACATTTAGGGACTATCTCATTCAAACCGATTTCCATCAAGGCAGGATTTATTTGTGGCTGAGCTGCAGCCAGCCCAGAGCAGCAGAGCAACTTCTAGACCTCACGCTTTATTCAAAGTGCAAAGTCTTAGAATTACCTGTATTGTGGTCTGGCTACATTTAAAATTTTTACCAAAAGCCTAGCAGAAAAAAAAAACAGAAATGACCCTGATGCACTGTGGAGATGACAAAGGGGTTGGAGGGTGGGGCTGGTGATTTGCTAAGCTGGAACTCAATGGATGCTTTAATAAGGCTGAAAGTAGCCTCAGCTGTTGAGGGGCAAGTGGTGGGTGGTGCTGTTCTGAGGTGCAGTGACCAGAGAAGACTTGGAGGTCACTGGAGTATCAGATATCCTTTATCTACTTTAACTATTGAATTTCTAAGAGCATTAAGGGCTTACTTAGCTATGGTACGTAAGTGTCTCAGCAAAAAAATCCTGCTCTGTTAACAGGCCTTCCAGTCTGGAGGAGAGCAGTACCTGGAGCAGGATCCAGTGGCTGGAAGCTGGTAGAGGATAGACAGGATTTGGAATAAGGTCCTGACTATTGGAGTGACTTCCTGAGGCAGATTAACGTGCTCAGGTAATTTTAAAATTACAAATGAACTTTTCCCACAGTCCATTCACGTTCAGTGGGAATTCAGAGAGGTGTCGTGGCTGCTCTGCACGGGCTGATGGCCAAAGTCCAAATGGCCGTTTCTAATCTGCTCTGTGCGGGCTCGGTGACATTTATTAGCTCCTGGCTCGCAGCAGCAGCTCTGAGCTGGCTCCAAACCCTGGCAGTTTGGGCTGCGCAGGTGGCTTTTCCACGTGCTGGTGGGACAGGTACAGCAGAGTTCTGAGACCCCCCTGAAACCCCCCAGGGTCCCCCTTGCAGTTTGAACAGTGGGATTCTGTAGCTTTGGTATAGGAGATGCTGCAAACAGTGTAGGATTTTATTTTTGCAAAGGAATTAAATTCTCCCCAATTAATGATGTATTGAGTATAAATGTGCATGATGTCAAAATAATGCATTTAAATAGCTACAAACAAAACAATACAAAATGCCAGTCAAAAAGAAAGTGTTCTTTGAAAAGCTGGCAAAAAAAAAAAAAGAACAGAAATAGACAAATGCAACAGAGCTTTCTCTTTGGTAACTCTCAAACTTCAGAGTATAATTCAAAAGCTCGGTTATAGGAAGATAGTATCAGCTCCAGAACTAGTTAGTCACTTGGGCATGTAATAAGTGAGATAAATTGTTAGTTAAGATGGTTTAATCCATGAAACATTGACATTTTATAGATCCAGCTTTACAATCCTCAGCTACTGAAAATGAGATTTTTGTTATTATGTGGAAATTCCTTGAACAACTGGGCAAAATTTGAGGCTGGAGAAGCTGGTTCTTCTGTCTGGGGGAGAAAATGAGTTTTAGACACCATAAATGACAATCTGTGAAGCATCCGGTGAAAGACCTTACAAGGGGAGAAGTAACTTTTGATTTATTCTGGAGTAATACACAGAACCTGGATCAATATATCACTATCAAAGATATGCTTATTTTTAAAATACTGACTGTAATGTACTCAAATTCAACATCCTTGTGAGGGGAAAGAGCCAAAAAAGTTGACTGTACAGCAGGAATTAGAAAAAGTATTTAAATGACATAAAAAGAGGAAGCCAGTTAAAAGGAAATTAAAGTGAGGAGCTAAATGAGTAAAATCCTTGGCTCTGCCATGGAGAATATTTAGAGCTGCCATGCGAAGTTCTTGAGCCAATAGTCCTTACTCTCTGCTGTCGCAGATGCTGACCATAGCGTGGTCTCGGGGGCAAGTGGCAGGTCGGGGGGGACATCTGCAGGAGTGGTGGGACAACATGAGTGTGCTCCGTGGCGAGGGACCAGGAGATGCTGAGGGGACTCGGGACCGAGGTGCAGCAAAGAGCGAGCCTTTGCAGAGCTGCAGGAGGGACTTGAGTCTCTCAGAAGCCAGGAAGCCCCTGAAAGTTGCTGCATTGAAGCTGAAGGGAAGGCTCACTCTGCAGGGACACCCATCTGAGTTTCCTGTTTTGAGGGGCGTTTTGTTCTCTTTTGTATTCTGACACTTTATATGTTTAGAGGTTAAAAGTCCTTTTATGAGGCCAATTTTCAGGAAGACATCCAGGCAGCTCTGCCCTGAGGTGTGCACATCAGAAGCAGGGAGGACGCACGAGGAAAGTGAAGGTGTCACACAGAAGCAAATGATTTCCCTGTGTTCCTGCTCCCTGCAGCAGCGTCCAGGAAGATTCCTTAATCTGCTGTGCCGAGGGAGATGTGGCTGAGGAGCTCCCTCACCCTGATGTGTCGGTGAAGGGGTTTTGGAGCAAATCAGTGCATTGCCCAGGCCAAGTGTGGTCACCCAACGGTGCCGGAGGAGCACAGCAGTGAAGCTCCGGGCTTTAACGCTTGCACCAGTTTCGGGGGCATGTGGGAGCGTGATGTCAATGAGCAAAAGGAGTCCTGGACTGACTTAGGAACCAGAGTTTGTGTCCAAACAGCCTCAAACACCAATGTTGAACAACCTTATTAGATGCTTCAATTAATACAGTATACTGGGGAAGATTTTTATTTGGCTCTTAGGGAAGGAAGTAAAAAATCAGAAGCATTTCCAAGCTCTCTGAAGGCATGAGCGAGCTGGTGGGCCAGGGTGATGTACAGTTAATACACTTGTACGTGGGGGTTCGCATGTTTTGAGTGAGTTCCTGCACCAGTGACCTTCAAGAAAATTAACATTCCAAGGGGAGAGGGGCGGGCCTGTAGATTCATAACTGTTTACAGGAGAATTGGGCCCGTTTCCACAAGCAGGTGCTGGTGGCAGCGCACAGAGGTCCGTGCTGGTATTCATGCCCATCAGTGTGTTCCTAGAGGATGCAGGGAAGACTATGAATAGTGAGCTGGAAAATTTCTGGGGGAAAAAAAATTATTCAGGAGAGCCAAATCTAGGGCTGAACACAAGAAGCTGAAGAGGGTCCCGTGATGCTCATGCATAAAATGGCAGATTACATTCAATTCAAATAGACGCAAAGCTGAATTCAGAGGAAAGGGTGGTGTGTGCAGGGTGTCGATGGTGTTTGTCACAGCTGGCGGGAGGAGGTGCGGGAATTCTGGCAAGGGGGCCAGAGCTGGCTGCTCTGTAAAGGAGGGCTTATGGGGCAGTGCCCAGCTCGGGGTGGGGTGGATGGAAGGGAGCGAAGCAGCTGTCTGTGGGAGAAGGAGAGGAAATGCTTTGCCATTTCCCACCGCGTGAGAAGCGGGCGCGTGGATGGATGTGATTCCTTTGCATCTCTTGATGAATCCACCTTCACGTGCAGCAGAGTTTGTTCAACATGGGATTAGACAATTTCATGGTAAAAATCACAGTCCAGAAAATTCAGTCCAGGATGGAATTTCCATTGATGAGTGAGTCAGAACGGCCTGGTGTGTCCTGTCCATGGGTGAAGGACTGGGACAAATTCGGTTACACGAAATCAGTGACATGAATTCAGGCACAGATGCGATGTAGGAGCTGGCAGAGCGGAGGGAACACAGAAGGGTGGCTTGGTGTGTCCCTGTGGAAGGTCTCTCTGCTCAGTGCTTAGAATCATAGAATGGTTTGGGTGGGAAGGGACCTTAAAGATCATCAAGTTCCAATCCCCCTGCCCTGGGCAGGGACACTTCCCACCAGCCCAGGTTGCTCCAAGCCCCCTCCATCCTGCCCTTGCACCCCTGCAGGGATGGGGCAGCCACAGCTTCTCTGGGCAACCTGGGCCAGGCTCTCATAGCAAAGAATTTCTTTGTAGTATCTAATCTAAATCTCCCCGCTTTCAATTTGAACCTATTGTCCCTCGTCCTGTTGCTCCACTCCCTGATCAAGAGTCCCTCCCCATCTCTCCTGTACCCTCAGGTACTGGAAGGCTGTTGTAAGGTCTCCCTGGAGCCTTCTCTTTTCCAGGCTGAACAACCCCAACTCTCTCAGCCTGTCCTCACAGCAGAGGGACTCCAGCCCTCTGACCATTTTCATGGCCCTCTGCTGGCCCTGCTCCAACAGGTCCATGTCCTCCCTGTGCTGAGGACTCCAGAGCTGGACACAGTGCTCCAGGTGGGGTCTCACTGGAGCAGAGTAGAGGAGCAGAATCCGCTTCCATACAGGTGGTCTCTGAAGCTCTCTCTCTTTGGGATTGGTGATAACACTGGATGCTCTTCCTGGTTTTCCGTGTTTCGCAGCTCCTCTTGGCTCTGGCTCCCGAAGGGGATGGTGGCATTTCCTACATGAGTAGGAAATCTCTCCTGGAGCGTGAGGGCAGGAGCCCTCTGCTGTGCCTGAGCTCACGCTTGTAGGCTGGTGACAAAGGGGTAGATAACAGGAATTTGACGTTTTTTTTCCTGAATGACTGAGTCTGTGACACAAGACAAACGTCAAGCCACTGAACAGGCAAATCTGTATCTCAATTCTGCTTTCCTGTGAAATGAGATGGGTATTTTACATGCCAGCTCTGGTTGTTGTAATTGTAACATCTTCTGCATGGTTAAAGCATGGTCCTCAGCAACCTTGCCAGAAAATAAGACGACAGAGAGCTATCTGGGGACAAATGTTATCAAACTTCTCTACTTTTATGGGTTTAAATGACCAGCTGCCTCAGTCCTGGTGATGCTGGTGGCCACAATGCTGCCTCAGCTGGGTGCGGAGCTCAGTCCCAGCTCTGAGCTTTTGACCCGAGGCTGCCTCCTGCTCAAGTCATATGCTGGAGCTCTGGAAACAGTAGATTGTGGCAGATCGCTGATTGCAAGCACGATTAATGCCTGCCAGTCCTGCCCTGCGGAAAATAAGTTCTGCCCTGCAAATCTGAGTGGTATCTCTTGGCCAGATTACAAAATTGGCTGTTGAAAATCTATAAATGTATTTATGCTTTATGTTAAAGCCTCTGTAGGGTATTTGAGTTCCTTTTCTGCACAGTCTGATTACAGAGCTATCCTCAGTCACACAGCACAGGAGAAAGTTATGCAGTGGATTAAAATTCAGGTATATTATAGGTTGCCAAGAGCCTTCAGAAATAGGGGAGTGGATTGGCAGGTCCTAAATGAAGACATGAACACAACAGATATGTTGGAAACCTAGGCAAGGCGGACAGTCCCTGGGGCACCACAAGCCAAGGGATTACAGAGAGTTGTAAACCAAAGGAAGCAGGCAGGCTAACCATCCCAGTGAAAACCAGAGACACCTTGTGGGAAGAAAGGCCCATTTTAGATATAAAGGTGATGGAACTACATCCTTGTGTTGGTGAAGCATCCCTGATCTCCTGCCCAAGTGGCACGCTGAGAGAATCTGAGAAACAGCTAAAGAAGAAGAGAGAAGATTTTCCTCAAATATATCAGAAACAAGAAGTGTGCCAAGGAGTTGACAGAACCAGCACATGATCAGAGTATAAAAGGAGCAATTAGAAAAAACAAGCCCATTGCAGAGAAGCTGAAGCAATTATTTGTGTTATTGTTGATTGTAGAAGAAAACATGGAGATTCCCATGCTGTAATTAACCTTCATGGGGACTCATCAGAGGATATGTTCAAAACCAAAAAGCCTGGAGCAGAGATTATGGATCCAATTGATGAAATGGACAGTGATAAAACATCCAGACCAGTTGTCTTGCTTCAGAGTTCTTAAGAAAGCCAAAAATGAGTCTGCTGAATTAGAAATGGTGGTATCTAAGTGCTTTTTCAAACCGTCTTTGCATCTAAAGGCTAAAGTATGGAAAACTTGAAAAAGAGCTCCAGAAAAGATCTGGTTGTTTTTTGTTTACCCTGTAGTACCACAAATACCACAGATTGGTATTTGTAGGTAAATGGATGTACATGTTTCATGGGGAAGAGGCAGTGGAGTTCTCTGATGCAGCTACTGCTGCCTCATTTTAATGCCCTCATTATCAATGACCACAAGCATTGGTGTGGGGCTGATTGCTGCAGGACTATTTTCTCAGGTATCGTATAGAGAAAAAACAGTAGGTCAGCAAAAATGAAAAGGGAAGTAGTACTCTGTTGTATGGAGTCACCTGGGCTGCTTGGTGAATTGGACTTGCTGAGCACAATGTGTTTGTTTTAGTATGGGTAATTGCAAAATGACATACAGAAAAACAGCGCTAACATTTACACCGTGGGGACTATTGTTTGGAAGAAGATGACACAGAAAAAAGCTAAGGATCCTGAAGTGTAACTGACAAGTATGAGTTTGAGGAGCGAGCTGGTGGCTGAGGACAGGAGGAAGTTTACGCAAGGAAACCCTGACTAAGAGCAGAAAGAGGAACTGTCTTTTTGTTCATCCCCATCATGTGGATGCTGCACCCAGTTACAGGGCTTCCACGTTTAAAAAGTCTGTTTGGAAATGGCAGAGAAAACAGCCACAAGTAAAATTAAGAGGCTAGAAACTCTGCTTTTGAGAGAAAGTTCCAAGAGCTCAAAGTGCTTTACAAAAAAGACCAAAAAATGACCTGATTTTCATCTGCAGTTCACTGCAAGGGCGGAAGATTTCTCACAGTGGAAAACTGAATAATCCCAGCCAGGGACTGAGTGAGGTCAAGTGGCTGAAGTGAAGCATAGATTCAAACACGAAAGAGGGTGCAAAATATCAGCTGTGCAGAGAATTAATCATGGGGATGCTGTGAAGGTTTCTCTGTCATTTAGGGTATTCGTGCCCAAAAGATGCATGGCCTTTCCTCTGGGAGGGGTGGGCTGTGCTTGGGAAATCCCTGGGCTAAATGATGAGCTTGGTCCTTTTGAGCTGTGTTATCCAGGAACACATCAATAACTCTTGCTAGTGGTCCCAATTTTATCATTAATGCAGGCTTTACGTAGCGGATACCCAGCTGTCCTGAAATTGGTGGGATTAGGATGGCTCTCTCATCCTTAGCCTTGGGTTGATCTCATCCTTGGACATCAGGAATTGCTCTCCAAGAGCGATAAAATGCCAAGCTGTTTGCAGAGAAGACATTTCTTGGAATAGAAATGCTCTCTTCTCTCTTCTCTCTCTCATCCTTCCTTTCTCCTCCTTTCAGCTCACATTTTCACAAAATTCTGCTCTGGCCACAGATAATGTGTGTGAAATTCAAATGCAAAGAATTTTTTTGAGAAATATAGGCTGTGAAATTTGGCTTCTAAATGAGTGCAAACTACACCCTTAACTGTGGAGCCCTTAGCCTGGCTTAGAAGGCTGCTAATCCCCATCTGCTGTAGAGGTAAATGGCCTGAGGAGACTTGGACTGTTCCGATTACAGCTGGGTTTTGTGCTTCCATGTGTGGTAGCACTGAAATAATTTGCTTCTCCTGTAATTAATTACTCTTGAGTCTACCCAACATGTCTTATCTGCTCCTTCATATGAAAAATCTTCCTTGTCCTTGACCACCCCAGGTCTCTCTGGGAACTTCTGGGCTCTCCTGGAACCAGACTTAGGTCCAGGCTGGTAGACTTTACCCTGGGCAACAAGGAGCTTTTCTCTTTAGCCTATGCTTGCTCAACCCTGAGCTCAGGAAGCTGGAGACCCCCAGGGCAGGGGTCTGCATTGGGAGCATTCTCCATTTTCAGGTGGTTTCACTCTTCTCTACTCCAGCGTACAGCTCCTTTGAGAGGTCTCTGCTCCAGGAGGCAGCACAGCTGGTTGCACCAACCATTCCTCTGTTTAACTCCCTCCAAACTCTGCTGCTTGATGCTGAATTTGGAACTGAACTGTACAGCTCAGGAAGGAGCCCTGGGAGCCATTGGTGGCTCTGAGATCATCACCTCTGTGTGCAGCAGCAGCCAAAAAGCCAATGGCGTGTTGGGCATCCTCATGGAGACACCAGGCATTGCTTTTCAGCTTGTGAAGCTCTAATCTCTGCATCTCACGTTAGGAAGAGGTGCAGAGAAGCAGCTAAATTGATGAAGGGGATGAAACAATTCTGAAAAGACACAGACTGCAGTTTGCAGAGAAGATGGTAAGAGGGGGAATGTGGCTGAGGTTTATAACATTATGGAGGTGGCGAGTAAGATGAAGGCATTCACTGTGTCTGTCATTCACCAAATCCCACAGAACTAGAACTATGAGCAATTGATGAGTCTAACAGGAGAGCTGTTTAAAGCAGATAAAAGAAAGTTCATTGTTACACAGCAGGAGGAGAAAGTGATGGACTTGCTGCTGGAGGAGGTGGAGGAAAGGCAGTCACAGCAGGGTCAAAAAGGGATCTGAAAACTTCAGAGGCAACAGGCCCCTCGGCAGGGACTGAAGGCAGCATCTCCTCTACCATCCCTGATACAGCGGCTGCGGATGCTGGGGAAGGGCAAGGAGGATGCCCAGCTTGTGTCATCCTAAAGGGCAGATCCTTTTGGTCCTGCCAGAGGCAGCCTGAGAGTGTTGGACATCTCCAATGTGTGTGGGGAGTCCCAAGGTTGGAGCCGTATCAGCCGCAGCTGCTCAGTTTATTTTGCTTTCAGGGCCATGCCAGAGGATCAGGCAGAGCACAGGGCTCGTGAGCAGCATCATGGCAGCCTGAAGAAGGGGATCTCACCAGCGCTGCCCTGGGAAACCACTTCTCCTTTTGTACCAAAGAGTGTGCAGGTATTTCTGTTGTGGGACTGCTTAGCCACTCTCACAGAGAAAAAGCAAGATTTGTTTGCAATACTGTGCTTTTAATAAAATACATTGCTGACCCCAAGATGAGGATAAGCTGTTTTCTTGTAGGAGCAGACAGAGTTGGAAAGCTAGAACCAAAATATTTATCAGTGACTGAAACTTTGAACTCTTATTTTTTGAAAGTTGATTTTAAAACCACCTTTTTAGATGTTAAACTTCTGTGGGAAAACAAAATCATTTGGGAGAGCTACAGCGGTTTTCTGTGCCATGTTTCAGGCGAGCTGCTCCGTGCTGGAGGGAAAGCCTTCCCCGTGAGCAGCGTCCTCACTCCAGCCTCCCGGGACCTTGCAGCACCGATGGGGGTTTGGCCTGAAATCAGACCCGTAGGCAGCGAGTGTGCATTTGAGTGGGATGTTCTCTGGCTCCCACATTTTGCTTTTCACTCTGGATAAATTCATGCTGCATACCTGCCATCTTGCCCCGTGTGCGCATCAACAGCCAGCAAGAAAATGTCTTTTCACCCCAGCTCACGGTGTTTGAGATGCTGCTTCGCTGTGCCAGCAGCAGCTCCCTGCTGCCTGCCTCCGGGACTTTGCTGGAATAACCCATCACTCCTCTGTGAGCATCGCGGCGGAGGGAGACTGAAAATGAAGAGAAAGGACACAGAGAGGAGGAAGGACTTGAGAAACGGCATTTACTTTGAAGATTTTACTGCTTTTTGATATGTCCTTGCAAGCAGGGGGTCTCTGCCCCTCCTGCCCTGCAGACCTGCTATCCTCAGAAGCTGGTACAAGTGGGTTTCTCGTCGTGAGGTGACATCATCTCAGAAATTACTCGTACTGCAAAATCACTACTTTTTGCTACTTATTTTAATCTGTGCCAGTTCCCCTCAGGGGAGTGTCTTTGTGGCCTGTCCACCACTGATCACAGGGCAGTGCAGGACCAACTCTCATTCACAGCACTGGCTTTTCTGGCCTTGGATATTTGCCCGGCTCAAGCACGGGTGCCCACAGCATTTGCTCACTCTCCGTCTTTGTCCATACCACTGTTGCTGACTGCGTTCTACCTAGGGAGATGCTCTCTGAAGCACAAGGTGTGAATCAGCCTTTGGGGTGTGCTGTCCTGGGCAGAGGGCGAGGGCTGGGGGGTCTGGGGGAGGCTGGACTCTCTCTTGGGTCATTCTCTGACTCTGCCAAGTTTGAGAGCTTTTATTCCATATTGTGGTCCCCACAGTCTACGTAGCCAATGGCAGCAAGTTTGGTCATTGTTAATGTTGCTATTGTCACTACCTGAGCTATGTATAACTCGTGTTTTAAATGGTATCCCATATCTGCTACGTTCCAGGTTGAACTGCAAATCAGGCATTGTGCAAAAGCAAAGGGGTGAGGGCACACGCGTGTGGATGTGGGTGCCCGCACGCTCCACAGAAACCTGCGGCATGCAGGTGCCCTCTGTGTGGGAGGGAGCGCCTTTGATTGCCTCGTTAGGGCGGCTGCACGGGCAGCCTTTGTTTGGCAAGTTATGCAAGGAGATTTTGAGTGCTGCTGAAGTGCTCGGCTGACGGGTTTGTCCTGACAGAAGTGCCTGTGCATTCTTCCATTGCGAGAGCTCTCAGGAGTCGCCTGGGAATTGGGGATGCAGCGCAGGGCTGGATGGAGCGTGTAGGGCTGCCATTGACTGGTGACGGTGAAAAGACAGGGCTCCCATTTGCACATTAATCTTTGCAGTGCAAGCCCAGCAGTGAGAGCTCCGGGGGATGGACCCTTCTGCTCCAGTTCAGACCTCGGGAGGTCATCTGGCCTGTGGCTATAGCCATGCCTATCAGGGTGTTTTCATCAAAGACTGCTTTTACTCAATATCCATCTCCGGAGCTCCTGAGGCTTCAGACAAGTGCCTCTCTTCCTGAAGGACGCCCAGTAACTGCTTTTCTTTCCTAAACTGTCATCTCTGCACTGTCCGAAATCCAGCCATTGCTGCTGAACACATCAAGGACAAAGGCAGAGTTATGAATCCACTCTAGCACAGAGATAAGACTCAGTATAATTAGAAACTTTTTATGTGGGGAAATGAATCAAAGCTTCTTCTACTCCTGGGACATTTTAACTCTTCACAGCTTCTATTATTAGTTGTAGAACCATTTTTTTTTCTCTGTTTCAGACTGGAAAAACCTGCAATAAGAAAGACCCCATTGACGAGTGATGATGGAGCATGGTGCACATCTGGGGACATCTCTGGGCCGTCACAGGGAGCACTGGAAAGCAACTGTAAGCCTGCAAAGCAAATATGTCATTTGGCTGTGTGGGTGGCCAGGGCTTTTGGTGCTGGTAAGCAGCTTACAGCATTTCCGCAGTCAGGGACCAAACTGGGAGTACTGGCTTTATTAGTTTTCCAATAATATTCCTATTGTCTCTATTGCAGAAGGCCGGGGGTTTGCATTGACCAGACAGTGTGGAATCTCAGGTCTTGTTTGGGCTTCAGGTGGTTTTAGCTGCATTTAACAGTTGCCTGTTGGTCAGTAACTATTGCCAACTTTTAGCTTGAGGTCTGTGAACGTGGATGAGCCCAGGCTTTGCTGCGTAGCAAACAACAGCTCTTTATGTTCAGTGGAGCTGGAGGAGGCTACTGGGCAACTTCCAAACTTCAGCTGGGAACCAGCAAGAAGGCAGTGTGAGTAAAACACATGAAAATGGATCCAAGCATGCGCAAGACTGAGGGGGAAAAAAATCACTGCTGTGAATGGCAGACTCTTCTTGGCAATGACTTCAGAGTGCTGATGACTTGTCATAACCCTGCTCTGCTTGAGGAACCTGACCTTTCTCCAGCATGGAGTTACCAGCGTCAAATTGTGCCTGACCATTTTGATTGTGATGTGTGAGAAGACAACAGATGAGAGCAATGGGTATTGCGTACCTTGGCTTTAGCAAGGTGTTTAACCCTGAGAGGGTTAAGACAAGAACTGAGATCTTAGGAAATACCAGGAGTAAGAGGACTTGATCTTTGCCTGTGGCAAACAAACTGTACTATTCGTGCTCTAATTTCCTGGACAGCTTAGTTTTCTTCTGAGAACACCTTCTCAGAGCACCCTGTAGTAAGTGAAGGGGGTGTCACTGGACAGGACCCAGTTGCAGTAGGAGGGTAAGCACTGAATGAGGTTGGGTGCTGCTGGGTGCCCAAGGATGTCTGGGACCCAGGTTGAAAGAGGAGAATATATCTCCTTGTGTCATAGGGTGCTGTGAGAATTCATAACCTCCCTGATGTTTCCAAGACTTACTTCTCTGGGTGATGAGCACAACAGATAAATAAATGCAAGAGGAAGTAAAGATTCCCTTTTCAGAGCAGGGTTTGATGTGTAGTAAACAAGCCCTGAGGCTGTACAGTGAATGATGAAGATACTAACTGCTCTGAACAGTGCAGGAACGCAGCAAAAAACCAGTGTAATGTGTAGCTGTCCAGAAAAGATTGGTTAATCTGTCTGGAAATAAAGATGTGGAGCACAGACAGCACTGCGTTGGTGTGAAATCAAGTGAGCGCTGCAGGTGCTGAGCTCTGTGGAGGAGCCAGAGCGGCCGGGTGCAGGATGTGCAGGACAGAAGGGACAGAGACTGCTCGGGGAGAACTGGCTGCAAAGTCCTGGCCTGGGAGCTGGGAATAAGCAGGGTTTGTGAGACAGACCCCCAGGAGACACTGCAGCTGCTGAACACTTTGTCGGCAGGAGGGTACCCAGAAGTGCTGCAGGCTGAGAGCAGGCAGGAGCAGCTGCAATCATGGAGGTTTTGACACTTGGAATTTTGCAAAGGAATCTGTTGTGCCTGGGATGCAGCAGTGGTGGTTTGGGTGTGATCCTGCTTTCAAAGAAGTCTGGGATGGATGGTTGTCCCTTATATGTGCACCCTCAGCAAGTTTGCTGACGACAACAAGCTCAGTGGCACAGTTGACACGCTGGAGGGAAGGGATGCCATCCAGAGGGACCTGGACAAGCTGGAGAGGTGGGCTCGTGCAAATCGCATGAAGTTCAACCAAGACAAGTGCAGGGTCCTGCACCTGGGATGTAGCAATCCCAGGCACAAATACAGGTTGGGCGGAGAATGGCTGGAGAGCAGCCCTGAGGAGAAGGACTTTGGGGGTGTTGGTTGATGAGAAGCTCAACATGAGCCGGCAGTGTGTGCTGGCAGCCCAGAGAGCCAACCGTGTCCTGGGCTGCATCAAGAG
>JAOQGH010000016.1:2379566-2403920 GCA_025769975.1 Gallinago jamesoni | reverse complement strand
TCATGGTGAGGGTGCCAGAGCCCTGGAACAGGCTGCCCAGGGAGGTCGTGGAGTCCCCTTCTTTGGAGATTTCCAAGACCCACCTGGATGCCATCCTGAGTATGCCATGCTCTAACATGTTCTGGGCAATCCTGCTTCAGCAGGGGACTTGGACTAGATCATCTCTATGGTCCCTTCCAACTCTAAAAAAATTCAGTGAAAATTCAGTGAAAATTCTGTTGTATTAGAGCAGATGGACAGAGCGGCTGGGGACTCATCCAGACAAGAGCTGCCACGTGGGAGAGGAGAAAAATGTGGAAAATTGCTAATTGAGAATAAGGTTGGGGAAGGCAAGTGCGTGCCTCGAGAGAGGCACTTGGTCAGCGTGTCTTCCTTGCCCTGTGCTGGTGGAGTCAGGGTGCTGCAGTTGAATAGCTGATGCTGGCACTTGCACAGGATCTTATACATTAACCACGCTATTGTTCTGTTGCAGATGTGAAAAAAGTACCCTTCTGAAACTGCACTAATCGCAGCATGAAGTATGCAGAGTCTGACCCTGCCAGGTAAGGATATGCTACAGCTCTCTCACTCTTGCTCGTGACTATTTCGTATCTCCACAGTAGCAGCACCAGTGAACCCCATTTATATTATGCTGGGACTTTTTTAGGTGCTGCACAAAGAAACAAAAATGTTCCTTTTCCCAAAAGCAGCTCAGAGGCCGAGTGTGGGATTTGGGCTCTGGGCACCTATAACATCTTCTCTGTATCTCTTTGGATTTTGTGCAATTTGCACTATACAGATCATTAACACAAATGTGTTGATCAAATCTCTGTGACTAACTAGAAATTGAGATTTTATTCCTCCCTTCCCTCCAGTAAGAGTCAATAGACCCCATGCCCAAAGCTTATTAGGGATCCAGATCGCGCCTGTATAACCCTTGGTGAGTTCCTGAAGAGTGTGTGTGTTGATGATGAACTTCTGATTTATAAACCTCCTATTTACAAATTAATTCTCAAGCACAGACACTTAGGCTGAGCTGAGAAGCCAGCACTGACAAATACCTTTCAAGTCTGTTATATTCTTGCTAAATCTACTGCTCTCTCTGGCCTCTGCTTTGGCAAAGAGCTCCATGAAGAAAACGTATCAATGATAAAATTAAAAGGGATAACAGTTTCATTGCTCGTTACCTGAGGTTGTTTGCAGTTACTACCATCCTTTTAACTTGAGGCCTGAGCTAGAAGCCAAGCCAGAGGGCAGGTATTTACCCCTGATCCTGGTGCTGACACCTTCCTTGCTGAATGTCTTGTTGTGTGGTTGTGGAGAAGTTATGGCAGAAACGGGGCATGTACCCTGGCAGGGGCAGCTTGTGAGCACTGGGTGCAGGTCCTGGGCCAGACTCCAGAGGGGGAGAGCTTTGCGGGTGGCTGTTTGATTTGTCATTCTTCTGCCATCAACCAACATCTTTTGAAGACCATAGCAGGAACCTGGGCAGGGGATGGTGTGTGCATTCTAATGCCTGCTCTTGCCAGCAGTGATGCCCTTGTGTTTTCTTTGCTGTGCCTGGGCTTGCTGAGAAGTCGGGACAGGGTCTTATCTGGGTAAGCAACAGGCCCTTTGTTGATGTCTCCATGTGAATTACCCACTGCCTGCAGTCTCAGGATCCTGGAGATTCATCTGGCTGTATTCCCTGGCACCTTTCCTTTCAGAAGAATAAATTTCCTCTGGTGCCTGCAACTGCATTAATTACTGAGTGTGCCTGGAGGAACTTGAGTGAGCTGACCACTTTTTCCCTGAGGCCATCTGGGAACCAGAAAAAAGTCCCTGTGACCTGAAAATGTGGATTCCCTAGGAACATGCCTAATCACAGCAAGAGGAAGCTGAGATAAATGTGTGCAATGTCCCAGAGCTTTGAATATCTGTCCAGGAAATGGGATACCCACGGGCCTCTTTCTGCCTGCAGGAGATATGGACACCCGTCTGGCAGTGCATCATGCCACGTCAGTGTGCCTGCAGGTAACTGCATGGCTTGTTTGATCCCTGCTCCAAATGTGCCTGGCCCAGACATGGGTGCTGTTGGGTTGACAACCTGCAAACACTCCAGCATCAACCCAAGCCCTGCGTACTGATGTGAACATCTGGAGCAACCCCTGGCTGGTTTTCCCAGATGACCTGCAGGGCTATTGCAACTGTTTTCTCCTGTAAAGCTCAGAGCTTGCAAGAAAAGAGGTACCTGGTTGCGCTTCTGGAAGCAGCATCATGTTCTCACAGGCCCCTGCAACTCACTGCTTGGAAAGCTGACACTGGAAGATGCTTCAAAGCTGCCCCGGTAGCTCCTAGTGACCTGGAGTGAGATGTTACTTTGAGCAACATGGTCTAGTGGGAAGTGTCCCTGCCCAGGGCAGGGGGGTGGGACTGGGTAGTCTTTAAGGTCCATATTCTGATTGCAGAGCAGACACTGGCTTCATTTGAATCTCTCTTCTGACCTTGCCAACTAGAGCTCCAGGGTTTGGTTTGCCAACCTAATAACAATCTCTAAATACTATCTTAGATTCCCCAGGCTGCTCCACCTGGAAACATGAATCTCCTGTAGACGCTGTGTTTCATCTCCCAGCACTTTGTGGTGTCTGGGATGACCAAAGCAGCACTATGAGTCAAATCTACACAGCTGAATCTCAGTTCCATTGACTGTGGTAGGAAGCTGTACATTCTGCTGCCTTGTAGGCATCCAAATTTCAGCTGAACCCCTCAGTTGGCTCTCCCTGGCCAAATGTCATCTCTGTTTCTAAGTTGGGTCTGAGGTGGCAACTGAGATGGTGGTGCTGGCACTGGGTATATCTGTGATTAGATGAGATGACTCTTGCAGGTGGATTTAGGGTTGTGTCCGTTATACGTCAGAGAGCCATGTTTTGCAGGATGCTTGGGAGACCTCCTGGTGGTGGCATGTTTTCAGTGTGGATTGAGACCTGCGGGTTGTGATGTTTTCAGTCCATTTTATAGGGGTGATGTTGATTTTACTATTGGAGTTTCACAATCATAATGTCATATGGGATGAAATGAAATCCTCTTCACATTTAATTATCATTAAATTATTAATTTACCTTTATCACCCAGATTTATAATTCCACCAAGATAACAGGTTATGCTGATAAAGTCTGTTTTGTGTGAACTCCTATAGAACAGTCAGCTATTCCCTCTCCGACTGACAGGCCTGTAATTACCCAAATCTTCTAATTTACCTTTCTAAATATTGGCACAGAATTACCTTTCTTCCCATCTGCTGGACCTCCTGGCTCTGTTTTTACTTCCTCAGTTTCACCCATAGATCTGTCTTGGCTGACTCTCATACTAGCAGACCCAGGCAGCCTGCACAAGTTTTTGCCTTCGATGAGGACAGGAACTCTCAGTTATCTCCAAGATTTCTTCCTGCAAGGGAGTCCCATTTCTGCCCATCCTGAAAGGTGGGAAGCCACCCCTGGATTTGTTCTTCCTTTTCTGTGAAGCAAGGTGTGACCTCCTTACTGAGGTCAATATTTGCAGGGAAATCTGGGTCACTAGATCAGTCTAAAGGGAACTTGCAATAATTTTGTGGCATCTTTTGTGGAGGAGAAAACAGGTCTTTGGTCTCACAATGATCTTGTGGAGGCTAAGTTTTCCAGTGTTCCGCACAGGTAGAATGTAGTTTCCATCCGTGCTGATGATGTGATGCTCCCTGGTTGGTGCTCAACCCTTCTGGCAAGCCTAGCTCACTTTCTCTTGTGCATCACACGTGCCACTCCTCATGTTTTGGTCTGTTTAGTTCCTTGATTGTTTTCTCATAGTCTTCTGGGGAAGCAAGAAGCCTGGAGTTGGGAACTTGGGAATCCAGCTGACAGTCCCAGGCTCTTTTTTTCTCCCTGCAAGTTCAGTAAACCCTCTGCTAGGATTTAAAAGCAAACCCAGGTCTGCGCCCCAGTCCCAGCCCATGTGTGTTTTTGGCTGCTGGCTCTTCTCACCTCATTTATCATGTGAGTGATCCTCTCACCTGCCTCTTTCCCAAGGAGCTCCACAGAGATTTGATGCTGAACAGAGACCCTCTCTCTGTGCCTGACACATGCAACCAAGGAATTAGAGGACACAAATGGCAAGTTTAACCAACTAATTACCCTACACTATACAGTAAATAAAATAATTGTCTTTAGACCCCTCTCAAAACCTCTGCTGTCTTCCCGACAGAAGGGTCACAGCATTTAAATGCTGTGCGCACAAGCATTAGGCAGCACCGGGGAACTGGAAACCACAAATACTTTCTTCTTGGGCAAACATGATAAATGTGTATTTACATAAAAATGGAATCAGGAAAAGCTAACAAGTGTTAAATACCAACTCTGGAGGCTCTGATATGAAGGGAAGCACAGAGTATCAGGAACAGATGGATTTGAAAGCTTGCAGAAAGACTCATCAGAGCAGTTCCAGCTGCCTGAACTCATATATAAAGCAAAAAGGAAGAGGTGGCCAGAAAACATCACCAGCTTTAACACATGGGCCGGGATTTTACCTGATGTGCTTCTTCAGTGTCTAGAAGGTATTAGCAGCTATTTGACGAACGGGGTCTGGGTGATAGTGGATATTTGGATTTACAAGAAGTATGGGAAAAGCCCTTCTAAGACAGCTCTGAGGCAAATTTAGCGGTCACAGATTAAGGGGGAGAGTACTTGCAAGGACTAATAGCACATTAAAGGATGGGAACCAAAACCTAGAACGAGTATTTCATTTTCATGGGAAAGGGAGATTAAGTGTGGAGTGGTGTGAAGATCTGTGGTGGAGCTGGCAGTGCACAATGTATTCACAAGAAAAGAAGATAATTGTGAGTGTCAGTATTTTTCACTGGTGCAGTGTTCTTTAGGACAGTCAAATCTAAAGCGGTCTATGCAGCTCCCATGTCCTTGGGCTGCATCCTGAGCTCTGAAAGAGATCCTGTTTGTTGTTCTTGGCCTCACTTGATGCCCTGGCATCCAGCGCCCCAAATTTAGCATCACAGTACAAAAAGTCACTGCAAGGAGATCTGTAAGGAGATAAGGAACTGTAGGAAACTGAGTCCTCACCATGTGTATTGGGCTCTGCCAGGGCTCCTCGTGTTTTCCCTGGAGAAAATTTGCCGGGACCAATATTCAGCAATGGCTGCAGAATTGGCTTGGGATGTCTTTAAATACACCGATATGCACCAGATGCTTGATTTTTTTTTTGGGGGGGGAGGGTGGGGGGTGGGGTGTTTTGTTTTTCAAATATCTTTACGGCTATTTAAGTTCATGTTGAGGGCAGGATTCAGCACCTGGGGCCATTGGTCTGTGAACAGACCCAGAGCTGGCCCTGTAGCCTTGGACAGGCCCCCTGCACTGCCACCATAACCATAAATACTTACAGTTCTATCTGGGGCACAGAGTCACTTTGTTTTCTATTGCATTTCATATTTAATTTAACCTTAAAGGCTAGCAAGTATGTCAGCACCTTAATGCTGCAGTGCACTGTCAGACCAAATGTGATGGACAGATACCATGAATGACAATTGGACTGCATCCCAGTCCCCCCATCCTGCACCTCTTCCCTCTGTTTTAGGGAATTAATTCCTAGGATCTTAAAGATTAAGACCTTATGCTCTTCTTTGTGATATTGAAAGAGGCACAAGAAGGTCTTTGAAATGGGTTGCAAGCTTAATGCTTAGGAGGACTGGTTAATTTGGACTCCCTAACATATTCTTGATCAGATAAATAATGAAGGGCTGCACCTAGAGGGGACACAAATGTGTGACCAAAAGTTTGAGAAAGCTTTAAAAATAAAAAGAAAAATCCTCAAACCAGCAAAATAGACAAATTTGAGGGGGAAAAGAAATGTCAAGAAACCACACAAGAGGGTCCCATTCAGTGACATATGAATTTGCCAAAGCTGCAATAAATAGACAGGCAGAGCTGAAGTGTGAAGTGTGGAGGTGTACTCCCGCTTGTAATTATAGAGAAACAAACACACTTTGTCATCCTTGTGGGAGAAAGCATCCTTATGAAATGCCTAACATCCACCTTGTTGCTGAGATTAATAAGCTGGATATTTACATGTTAAGGCAACACATCTTTGCTCAGACCGTCATAATGCCATTAAAAATAAGTAAATGCATTCAAATGATTGTTCAAAGAAAAATGACCTAGTAGTGGATAAAAAGAAGCCCTGAAAAAAGACACCCAGGAAAAATGGAGAAGGCAAGAGATAATGAGCACAAACTGCATTAAGGGAAGGTTGAACTAGAAATAAGAAAAAAAAGTTCCTATGCAGGAGAGTGGTCAGGGACCCAGGAGAAGATCATTCCTCCCAGATATTTGTTCAACGCCATCTTCTAAGGAAGTTTGTCCATTGTAGCACAGGATGGTTGTATTGGTATGTATCCAACCTTTGTCGATAGAGCTGCTATCAAGCAATTTGTTCCCGAATATGTTTCTGAAATGGGCTTTTCTTACATAGACTCTGGGCAAGTGTCCTCCCTAAATTGCAGCCTCTTTATTTCAGACTATTCCTCCCAATTTATCAGGGTTATTTTGAATTCTAATCCTGGCTTCTAAGTTGATCCAGCTGCAGATTTAACAAGAAAAGACTTTATGCCATCATGAAAGTCAGGTACGAAACACCGAATATCGCTAGGCTTCAAACAGATTTCCTCTTGATATCTTTTCCCATTTTGAGCTAAAACTATCTCCCAAGTAGATTTTTTTTTTTCAGTAGTAGATAATTTTGCACTTGTTTTAGAGAAGCTTAACTTAGCTGACTTTCTTTACCTCATCTGTAGGAATGTCATACAAGATGGTGTCAAAAACTGTGTTGAAATCCCTGTACATAGCATTTTCTCTGGGATGTCGGGAGGGTTCTTGGAGAAAACTGCTGAATGCTCTGGGCCTGCAAGTCCAGAACCCCTCCATAATGAAAGTCATCAGGCCCAGCTAATGCAAGAATTAACTTCCTAATCTGTTATCTCCTTCCCTTGCGTCACTGAAGATTTCTCACTTCTGCCACTGCAGCAAATGGGGGTAGCTCCCTTTTGAGTAGAGGCTGTAGCAAAAATAGCCCCGTGCCTCTCAACAGCATTTCTGCACAGTGAAGTGCTGGAGCTCCCCTCGCCATCGCCCTCTGGTACGGGCAGCACCTCCGGGAGCCGTTGTGGGTGTCTCAAGTCCCCCAAGGTTGTGTCTTGTTTGGGGCCTGGACCGTCTGACTTTGCACTTAATTTCCTCTGCTGTTCTCACCTGTCAATCCCAATAACCTGAGGTACTTCTCCTTTCTTTTCACATCTGTCCAATGCTTGATGTCAGTGCAAAGTTTCTAGTTTTGAAAAATTGGTCTGTTACTAAATTCTTCCTGCTGCTTTCTCATCAGAAGAGTTTTCAGTTGTTTCTCGAAGTCACCATGAGTTCTCTTTCACATCTGTGCAGATTTCCCTTCCATGGGCTCTTCCTCACCAATTTTACCAGTTTATGAAGCAGCTGGATTTTTTCTTGTTTTTCTTCCCTTTTGGCTAGAATGAAATCTAGAAAACCTCCAGCTGTAGGGGTTTTGTTTGCCTGTTTTACCTTTTGGATAAGAGCTGTTCTGCCAAAGCAGTCATAAAACTTGCCAAGCAATCAGTGATTTACAGGATCCCAGTCAGGTAGTTCTGAGTAGCTAAAATCCCTTGCTACCACCAAATACTGTTTTTTTAAATTATATCGTGAATGATATCATCCAATCTTAAAATGACTGGTCTGTTTTCTCTTCCTAGCCGAATTTCTGTATGGCTCTGCTCTAATGGAACCCATTTTTCCTTCTTAAATTCTTATTCAAAGACTATTTCCTCCTGCAGTCTCATACTCGGTAAGTGTACCTGTGCTTCTGAGATCCTCCTTGTTTGCCCTTCCTGAACAAGCTATACAGTTGGATATTAATATTCTAGACATAAGTTATCCCAACAAGCCTGTTATGCCAATTAAATCAGAATTTTGCTTTGTATGAAGAATTTGAGCTCCTCCTGTTTGTTCTGTTTCTGATGTTTGTATACACTGATTTCTAAGACATTAGCTGCGTTGTCCACTATTGTCCTTGTCCTCTTATGAACTATAAATGGTTCAAAAGCCATCCTGAAATCAGTATGGTTTCTTGCTTGTCAAAAGGTTGTTTCAGAACATTACTTCTCTGGTGGTTAGAATCCTATTAATTTTCAGCCTATGTTCATGGCAAATTTATATTTATTTATTCTTGTGCCAATTTGTGCTTTGGATTAAATAAGTCTTCTCTTTCCATGATGTTTACTTCCCTGTCGTATTTATGGCAAGCGTTTCTGCCTCTCCTTAGCCTTCACTTTGTTGCATTGAACAAATTGAGTTCTGTCATTTCTGATGGACTCCCATTTCTGGGCAGAAATCCTTAGGATCAGTGCCTAAGCATGTGCCCGTTCCTTTCCTCTGCTAAATTGCATTGGAGTGGTGTTACTCCAGACCTTGAGATCAGGCAGCCCTTCTTGTGCAGTAACCTTACTCCCCTTTGTATTGATGATGCTTCAACTTTAAGCCAGCTACAAATTTCATGCTAATTCCTGCTGGAATCACTCAATGAAATATTAACTCCCAGGTGGCTGTTTGTCAGCTGATCTGTTCATTGCCTGATGGTAGCCAGCAGTATCAGGCTCTGGGCATCTTGAGGCAGGGGGTACTTGGTTTGCCATTAGCAGTGGAGCAAGGGCTCCAGAAGATGGGATTGTGGTCAGTGTCTCTGTTTGCTGTGAAAAGGGGAACTGCTGGAGACCACCGTGGACTGGGGATGGGATGTGGGTACTGTCCTCATTTGCAGCTCCCTGGAGCAGGAGCTCAGCTCTGTCTGACAGACCTAGGAGCTAGGTCTGTCCCCAGGACAGTGGCTTGAGGTGGCAGAAACCAAGAGATAATTCAGAAAAGGATCCTCTTTAATAAGGCAATTTTAGCTTAAACTGTAAAACTTGGCAGATGCTGAAGACAAGAAGTCTGGCCTGTCCAAACACAAGTGTTTACTGCTGTTGTCCCAGGGCTGCTCTAACAACCAGGAGGAGTGCTGGAAATTAACAGGCTGAAACCATGTCAGAAACCAGGCAAAGTGGGTTAGTGTGGCATTGAATGGGAGGTTGCTCTCCTGTCCTGGCGGAGCACACCTCAGACGGAGCAGGATGGTCCTGCTGCTGCGATGGGCACGATGGACATGCCAGGCTTGGGCTGCACTGTAGCATCCCTTCCTGTCCTCCCCTCTGACGGGACTTGTCCCACAGGCTGTGCCACTGCCACAGGCTCTGCCTGGGATGCAGAACACACGGTTGTGGGATGTCTCGAGTGGCTCTGGGTGTGATGTTCAGGCTCTGCAGCCACTCAGATCTGACCTGCGACTGGTCAACTTTGGGTGAAGCTGCCTGTGTGTAGGTGTGTGTCTCCGTTGGTGGTAAATGTGATGTCTTGACTTCTTTTACAGTCACTGGACGCAGAAAAGAGTTTCATCTTGCTCTGGGTACCTCTTATTTGACAGGTGAATTGCTCTGGTTCAAATAAATGTGAAGGCAGAACTGGCCAGAACTTTGTGGTGATCTGTCTCGGTCTGCTCTTGCAGCCAGCTTTCTAAAGGAACCAAGAGGTTTTTAAACTCAAACAAGCCAGGTTTTATTGTAATATGAGCTAAAATACTTAACAGATATTTCGAAGAGACAGATCAGATCGAATAGGACGAAAAAGGGTTTATTTAACTCTCCCCTGTCTACTTGCAGAAAAGAGTATTGCCCACAGGCTTGTCTTTAGTTGTCCGACTCTGAGGTGCAGAAGACTCTGCATCGTCTCCTTTGAATCCAGGGATGTTTCTCCTTCTTCCAGTAGTGTCTGCTCCCTGTGTGCTCCTGTGATGCAGATGTCCCAGCACCTCCTTGCTACATTTGCTGAGCCCAGTCAGCTCTGAATTCCTGGTGTCAGTGTGGACAGAACCTTGATGAAGATTTGTCTGTGAGGATGATGGGGAAGGATGCTCTTAAAGGACCCCCTCTAAGAAGCCTAGCCCTGCCTCACATACCTCTTCTCTGTGGCTGTTCTCAGAGCTGGTGGTGGCTCTTCGCTAAGGACTCTTGGATGTCTCACCTCCAGGCCATGCCCAGCTCCTCCAGGTAGTGAGCGCCAGCCTTTTATTTCCTCTGTGGGCTTTTCCCTTTCCCCATAGGCAACGGTGCATCTCCCCAGAGTCTGTGTTGTTTCTATTCAGAGTGACTCACTCATGGGTGCAGTTCCCCAGAAATCCATGGCAGAGCAGCCTGTGGTGTCCTTGAGGTTGGGTCCTGCTGCCTAGAGAACCCAGCAGCACCCTTGGCTGTCTTTGCAGCACCACAGCCTGGCTGCCTCATGATGCCTCTGCCAGATGATGGGAGGAGGATGACTGGAGGCAGGGAAGACCTAGAGGCCCTGCAGGAGATCCAGGGGCTGCAGTAACTCGAGGTGACTGAGGTGTTGCTCTGAATGCATTTGCTGTGCCAAGCTGTCTGTGCAAAGAAGGTCCTGTGGTGCTGGGGGGGAGAAGCCCCGCAGTGTTTGGCAGACGATGATCCAGCAGCAAAGAAGCCTCATGGTCTGATGTGTGGAGAGTTATGTAAGCTCTGAATAATAACAGAGCTGTTAAATATGACTTCTCAGGGTTGAACGCAAAAAAATAACAAAGCAATCATCCTGGCAGGCACAACAGGAGCTGGGGGGAAGCAAAGCGCTGTGAGGGAAGGATCTTCTTGGTGGCTCGAGCGCTTGTCTTCCCCAGCAGCAGTCAGAGGCAAAGCTGTGTTGAGGGTCTGAGCTGCAATCTTCCCCAAGGGCCAGAGCTTGTGCCAGGGCTCTGGTCTGTCTCTGTTCTGTTGTACTTCAGGGACTTGCAAACTGTTACTGCCAACCTGCTGTTGGAAAGGGGAGCTCAGCAATGGCCCTGTCCTGCTCTCAGGTTGTGCAGTGGAGTGGGAGGCAAAGGAGGGTCTGCAAAGCTGTTGTGAGGATGGAGAAGCCAAGGGGACCGGTCTCCTTGTGGTGTACTCCTCTAGGACGCAGCCATAGTTTTTTTTCTCAAATGCATCATATATAGAAGCATGACTCCTCCCCAAGAAGAACCTGCCAAAGACCTCTGAGGGTGTGTGACTCTTGCCCAACAAGGCAGTAAACACAACCCTCCTGCTTCCAGCTGGCTGAGCCACCGGTCCCTGACACCCCGGGTGAATCCCTGTCCCGGGGGGTACACACGCAGCCCAGCTGTGCTGCAGGAGGCATTGCGAAGGCTCAGCACTCTCCCTTCCACCCCAGGGGAAAACTCTGCTGCCTCCCTGCAGAGATGCAGGCCAAGTGCCGGCTCTGGTAAGTTAAACAGCATGAAGGGATTGTCACTGGATGGTCATCATCTCTAGATGGGTTTGGTTCAGGCCAAATCATGTTCTTCCAAACTGTTCCTGGATAAGCACAGGGAGGGTTTTCTGGGCAGGGACCTTGCTCAAGAGCAATTTGTGAGTTGATCTCACTTGTGGAGGTTGAAGAGAGTTTGATAGCCTGGATATAGGCTGGGTGATGTCAGCTGATGTTAGTGCTGGAGCACAGTCCTGGATGTATTTAATTTACTAGTACAAAGAGATGTCCTGGCTGGACAAGCTGTAGAGCTGGGCTGGTGAAGGGCTTGGTGCCAGGTGTGGAACGGTGCCCGCTGCATGGAGCAAGGTGTGTTCACAGCCGGAGGACTCACGGGAGAAGCATGTGGACATTGCAGGCTCCTTAGACACAGGCTCCTCCATACGGAGGCAGGCAGCTGACACAGTCACAGCGATGGTTTGAGCAAAGAGATGCACAAGGGGTAGGCTCTTGTTGTGTATGCGGCTTCAAGCATTTGTGTCCCCTAGGACATAAGCCCAGTGTCCTTGGCTGTGCCCGATGGAAGCACACAGTCTCATGCTCAGCTCAGCTCCAGGACTGAATATGCCATGGAGATGCTGTCTGGAGAGTGCCGCCATCTCTCCAAGGTGAGCAGAGGCGAGCAGGGGACCTATTCAGTCCAGAGACAGCCTGGGAGCTCAGCGTTGCTGGCTCGAGGGCAGCAGTTCTGGGTGCTTGGCTGTTTCTCTGCGATGGGCTGAAGCCATGTGTGCTCCTCCCCGATTCCGGGAAGAGGATGGTGCCTTTGCAGCTGTTTGTTCTTGGGAACTGACAGTCCCAGGAAAGCTGCCAAATCTCTGGCTGATGGATGAGCCCCTCTCGGAGCCTGAAAACCTTTCAGACAAACGGAGCGGAGCTCTTTAGGGAGCTGCATGTGGGGATAATTCAGAGTGAAGGGGCAGAATTGAAAACAGGATCGCTGTAAAGGGTGGTGGCAAAAATGCCTCTTCATGTGCATGGGAGTCCCCAAAGCTGTGCTGGGAATAGAGTCTGGGAAACTGGGTACAGGGAGAATATGAAAGGAGTTAAGACACAGCGAAGATGTGAGGCCCTGACACGATGGGGAAGCAGCGTGCCTTAAGAACAGGCGAATTCAGAATGAAATGATTCCTGTCATGGCTGGAGGTCTGGGGAACTCCTGGCCAGAGTGTGCCACTAAAGTGACTTGGGAGTTGAACATCATCTTCTCTGGTGCTGTTTGTGGGTCAGTACTTTCAGCAAACTTGGAGGTACCTTCAGCTGCCTTCTCAGTTGAAAGGCACCTTAAAGGGAAGCCAAATAACCCCAGATGCATCAGGGAATTGTGCCTGCTCGCCTAAGCAGCGTTAGTTGCATCCTGGGTTTTCTTGAGGACCATATTGCACTAATGAAATAGCCATAGCAAGATGCAAATGTATCTCCCCTCTGTCATTTATACCCTGATGGCCTCAGAGCTGGTGCCCATGTTGGAAGTACAAGTGGAGGAAGGACTGTGCAGCTGATTTGGCTGGGGAGCACAAAAAGGACACTGCTAATGGCACCAGGAGGTCTTTGGGTTGGGGCCATATGGCCCATGTGGGTCCGGTGCTGCGTCCCTTCCAGAGAGGAGTCTGAGTCACACAGGAACCCAGTTCTGCTGTGAATCTGGTAGGAAAACACGTACATCGAGAGGCCAGCAGAGCGAGTGCAGCGCCTCAGCCACTGCCAGCTCTTGTGCCCTGCCCGGCCGGGGAATGGACTATGTCTTGAGTACCTCAGCCCTAGTGTTTCCAGTTCTTGTTTACGTGCTTCCCTATTTAACGAATAGTTCTGCAGCTAATTACTGATGGGACTATTTATAGCAGCCTAGTTCTCCCTAATAGGTCTGTTTGCTGCTCCCTGCCTGCACACTCCTTTGATATAAATAGAGAGCCAAGGAGGTTGTAAAGCTGGAAGATACAGTGTGCAATAGGAAATACCAGGGAAAGGGGATGTATCCTTCTCGCCCCAGGGTCCTGCTGTCCTCTGCTATGTTACACTGTCTTTTGTAGACTCAGCCAAGCCTGTTGTGGAAGGAGTGGCTCTCAGAGCCATGCTGGACCTGACTGTGCCTTGCTATGGGATGCAAACACTGGGGAGACCGTCAATTTAGGGCCCTAGCATGGCCAGAAGAGGAGTCTGGACCATTGCCATCAGTGAAACCAAGAGCTGCAGGAATGCATGTGAGTCCGTAGCAGCGAGGCCTGGGTGGGATGTAGGGAAGCCAGCATGGGTGGGAGAAGGGAAGCGAGAGGGTGGCACACCTTGGGACACATGGTGTGAGCAGCAATGCTGAAACCTGGGCAGTCTCACCTCTGTAGCAGCAGGAGACCAAAGCTGAGGACAGGGACAACGGTGAGTATTTCTGCAATCACTTTGCATTTCTCTGGCTGTTAAAGCAGCAGCATTTCCTCGCATTGCTTCTGCTTAGCCAGGGGCTGGCTCCCATCACTTGTGCATCCCTTTTGCTATCAAACTGGAATCCAGAGCTATCCAGGGTGGCTGTGCTCCAGGGTGTCTAAAAAGAGCTAGGAGCTTTGGTTTCCAAAGTTTTCCTGGTTTTGTAAACAACCAAAAGGAAATACTTGACTTAGCATGGGGGTTAGTTGAGGACACTGTGGATGGTACCAGTCTGCATGGACTCAAAAGACAGCTGAACAAATTAATGGATGAAGAATGCATCAAGGGCCGTTAAACCTGAAGATACCATCTCGGGCTTGGGAAATTCCTGAGCCACAGGTCAGCGGCAGATGAGAAAGCATGCCAGGGATGCTTACCCTGTTCTTTCACCCTTCCGTTGCTGTCTGTCGTTGGAAATGGTGATAGGCAGACCAGAGATGGCTGTTTTTAAATTCTTCTAGTCAGTTACTAGTCCCCATGAGCCACCAGTGCTTTAAAATCAGAATTTTGTCTCTGCAGGAGCCCCTGTCATGCTCAGTTCACTCCTAGTCTGCTTCTTCCACTGTTGCTGTGAACCCCCTTCTCCCATGTCAGATTAAAAACAGGAATGAGCCCGAGTGTTTGAGAGAAGAGAGCATGTTATCTGGGCTTTTCTGGACACAGAGGTCTGCATTTCCAAATGGTTTCTGATGAAGGGCACAAATTTCAACAGATTGGGGTGGGTTTCCAGAGAGTTTGTTTCTGTTCCTGCTGCAAGTCAATCCCTTGTGCACAACAGCTGCAAACTTATACCAGACTTTGCTGGAGGTGGGCAACCAAAATTATTGACCCCATTTGAAAATGAGAAAGTTATTTAAGGAACTGCGACTCAAACGATGTACTTTGAGATAGTCTAGCATGTTCCTCTTTGTCATATTTAAAGAGCTGGAATAGCAGATTTGTTTCATCCCTGAAGAAGATGCTTGTTTCTGAAGTTATTTCCACAAATTAGAAGCATATGATGCTCTATCAGTAATGATAATTAAATGTTCTCATAACGAATTGCAAACTTAGCTGTTCCATGGAACTACTTGTAAGAGAAGGAATTACAGAGCACAGTAAAAGTTAGTGGCCCTGGCTCATTAGTGACAGAAGATTGAATAGTGAATGTACTTGAAGCATTTGGTACTGTTTCCTGAAAGACAAATTGTTAGCGTAGTCTGATTCAGTTGAAAATAACGCCAGGCCTGGCTGAGGTCTGTCTGCAGGCTGCAAATCCATGTGCCATGAGCTGGAGCTTGTGGAAAACTGTGCAGGGACAAAGCCTGTTGCCACTCAGGAAAGCGGGCGCAGGATGGTGCTGGCTGGGGGATGTCCCTGAGCAGGGGTTCGCGCGCTGGAGGCAACGGGAGCGGGAGTCCTGGGAATCTTCCTCAGCCAAACAGTGCTCTGCTGCCTGCAGAACCTGCAGGTCAACCAGGTTTTTGCTCAGATCACAGTTCCCCAGCTTGCCCTGAGTGCACAGAGGGTTTTTGCCTCTCCCCCTTTCCCTGGGTGGGAGCAATGCCTCCAGGTGCCAAGTGTCAAGAGAATTACTGCTGTTGGTCTTGGGGCAGCCGGTGCTGAGAATAAGGCTGTCCAAACAATGATGAAAACAAATCTCACCCCCAAAATGGCAGAGCTTATAGAATCATAGAATTGTCCAGGCTGGAAGGGACCTCAAAAGGCCATCTAGTCCAAGCCCCCCGCAGTCAGCAGGGACACCCACAACTAGACCAGGTTGCCCAGGGCCTCACCTTGAATATCTCCAGGGATGGGGCCTCAACCACCTCTCTGGGTAACCTGTTCCAGTGCTCCACCACCCTCATTGTAAAGAACTTTTTCCTAATCTCCAATCTAAATCAACTTTTCTTCAGTTTAAACCCATTGCCCCTCATCCTGTCACTGCAGGCCTTTGTAAACAGACTCTCCCCAGCTTTCCTGTAGGCCCCCCTCAGGTATTAGAAGGCCGCTATTAGGTCTCTCTGGAGCCAAGCTTTTGAAACTTTGACTCTGGGTTTGATGCTGGGGTCTATGGTTGCTGAAGATTGATCGGGACAGAGCCTGGGGGGAAAAAGTATGACTCTTCACACTGCTGTGGATTGTGGATACAGTGGACACGAGTCCTGTGTCAGCAAGACAGCAGCCAGATCATTGAGGAGCTCTGCTGGCGTAACCTGCCTCTCTCCAGTTTCCTGCATGTTTCTTGCTTGTTCCATATTCCTGTGCCAAATTTTTAAAAGCTCTGCAAAGGAGTGACGCGTGCAAGGCCATTATCGTTATCACTGGAGTAAATGAGCAGGCGGAAGCTCTAAGAGTTGCCAGAGGGAAGCTCGGTGGTGCAGGGGCTGTGCAGCCTCTGTGGACTGGACAGCAATGCAAGTGACCGAATTACTTTGGCACAGGCTGCCACAACCCAGAGACCAGTCCTGGAGCTGGGTGTCTGCTCCATGCACAGCAGTGGATCCCATTTGCCTCTGCTGCCCCTTTCCCCCAGTTTCAACTCCAGACCCTGGGCATCCCCCATGGTCGGGCTGTGGATGGCACTGAACTGGGCAAAATCTTTGTCCCATCCTTGGGTTTGGGCCATCGTACTGTGCTGGGTCTGAACTGCAGGGAAAATGGCTCAGTTGTGAGAAAAGAGCTGCAAGAAAGTTTTAGTAGGTAGTTTCCCCCTGTGCACTGGTTGGACCCACATTTAAGCTCAAGCCCTTGTCCTTGGTCCTTGACTGAGCTACACAGTAGGTTTGCCTGTGTCTAGCCCCGTACCCAGCCACTCCCGACCCTAACCCGCTTGCTTTGCCCTTCTTGCTTGGGCTGTTAGGGGAGCATGCCCCTCGCCAGTTTGGATGATGCCCTCACTTGTCTTGTCCTCACCCTTTGCTCCTGGCTCACCTTCTGTTGCCCCTCGAGGGGTGGTGGGCTGGAAGTGACCAGGACAGTGGTGGAGAGGGAAGCAGGGCTAGGGTGAGCATGTCAGCATGAAAGAGGGACATGCTTCCCCCACATTTCTGGTGCTTCCCTTGGAGCAGAGGGATGCTGCACCAGGTAGCTGTGAGCCAATGTCATCCTTTCCCCTGGCCCCTGCCCAGTCCCTGCTCCTCCATCATTGCTGGTTTCCCTGCCTGTCTGCAGGTGATCTGCAGTATTTCTGCTGGATGTGTGCAGGGCCAGGGGCTGGGCTTGTGCCAGCAGCCTCACCCTGCTCAGGCCAGACAGTGTCAAGGCTCTGCACCATCATTTAAGTCAGGGTCTGATGAGAGTGTGACTCAGTTGGCATCAGAGCCACAGCATCAGGCAAAGCCATACAGACAAGGGCGGCTACAGCTCCACTGGCTCCAAGGTGTGATGATGGGGAGGGATGGGAGCATCCTCCTTCCCTGCTGTTCCCAGGAGCCAGCGGAAAGGACTGCAATTTGTCCTGCAGTGATAAAGCATTGCATCTTTTCTGCATGTCCAGGGAAAGGCCGAGGATAATCTCCTGCTTTTGCAGCTCCTCTTGGCCTGACATCTCTCCTGGCCCTTTGCTCTGCAGCACTTGTGGTGTGGCAGCAGGAAGGAGGGACCAAATGCTACCTCTTCATCTCCTGATTTAGATAAATAGACACCCAAGGCTTCTACTAGGGGCTGGTACATTGTGGCTAGCCTGGTCTGTGCCATCCACGCCATGGACTTTCAGCACAGCTCTGAGTGGTGTTTCTTATCGGTGAAATCTCTCTTAGGGTAAGGAAGGGCATATCCCTGGGATGAGCTTTCTCATCTCTGCTCAATGTCTTGGGTACTGTCTGCTCTTCCACTGCTCTCCAGAGAACAGCTCAGGGCAGGGTCTTGTCTTGGCTCCGGGCTCCTGCATGTGTGGTTCTAGTTAGACACAGGTTCACTGGAGTCAGCTCTGTGATGACAGAATTTATTCTGGATTCAAGTCCCAGCTGGGTTTCGGGACAAGCCTGGGGTTCATAACTGACCTTGTGCCCTCCCTGCACAGAAACTAAGGCCGCAAACCTGCGGGAGACCCAGTGTTTACCCCATGGTCTGGGCAACCTCCACAGGGTGTGCGGCCTCTTGGGGCCTCGCTTGGACCAGGCAGCACTGATGGAGAAGGGCTGGTGCTTCTGGAGGTGTCATCGCCTACGTCCAGAATATCCGGGGACAGGATAGGATACGGAGAGACACCAGGGGTGAAGCAGCAGGGCACAAGATGAAGCTGCGATGGCATCCAGGTGTGCTGACCCTGTGCTGCCCAACACCCAGTGCTGCTCCGCTGGAGTCTTGCTCCCCGTTTCTGTCCACCTTGGGTGGGAAATGAAATGGGTTTGCGTGATGAACATTATCACATTATCAAATCATCCCAGCCTAAAATTAGTCCCTAATGCAGGAAGGGGAAGGGCTTTGCAATGTGGAGTTGAATCAATAACAGCTTTTCTCGATCTCACCGTACCTCGCTGTGGCTGTCCTCAACAGCAGAAGTGACACACTGCCCACGCTCCCCTTTGTTTAAGCAATGTCAGTATTTGGCTGATGATGTTGAAGCTGAAATCAATACTTACCAGGTTTTATAGTCTTTCATATGCCAGGGAAAAGAATGCCATTCCTTCTGTCCAGAAACAGACAGAAAGACTTGATGGTGAAGGAGAGGGGAGAGAAATATAGCACTGGGATATAACTGATGATAATCGTGAGATGCTGTAAGGGAACAAGAGGCACAGGCTCTTCACTACCCCTCTTGTTTTCTGGGCTGTGTTGTCCCAGCAGTTTGAACAATGAAGTAGGATGGGGCCGGGGAAATAATCTTCCTGCAGCCTTGCTGCCTGTTTAACTCTCAGCTGGCTGAGCATTGCTTGGTGTGCTCGGGAATCCTCGTCAAAGATTTATGCCCCTCTTTAGAAGTGCACTCCTTAAGCAACTCTTATTAACACAAGAGGTAAAGCCCTTCAAGGAGTGTGAGCTTTCTCCTATAAGCAGCCTGCAAAGAAATTAATCCTGTCGTGTGAGTGCTGGGACAGGGCTCCCTCCCTTGCAGTCCGGCCCCTGTCTGACGGAGCTCTGGCTTCTCCCACCATTGGCATGAGGTCTTCAGGGCAGGGGAGATGTGCCAGAGCCTTGCACTACAGGAGGGAGACAAATGAAACAGTAGATGGAGAAAGATAAGCAGATGGTGATGGTGGGGAGGAGACCCCAGTCTGAAATCACCAGCTCAGCCATAGAACAGCTCATTGGGACAGAGGGAACAGTCCTTTCCCAGGTCTCTCCTACCACAACTGAGTCTGGAGCCAGCAAAGGAAATAGATCCTAATGGCTGGAGAAGTGCCAAGCCCTGATTCATGGTGCCCTCACCTGCCCTGCAGCCATCATTTGAATCACAGCAGTTTGCCATTTGAAATAAAATGCAATGTGAACAGGAGGCTTTTCTCACATTCTTCCTTCTCTGCTTCCTCTTTGCACAGGTTTGTGAGGCCTGGACTTCAGCCAGGACGTCCTGGAGAGAGGTGCAAGGCTTCCTGCAGCCTTTCTTATAGGTAGCAATGGCAAGGGCAGGAAGGGCAGGGCACCAGAGCCGGTCAGGTTGGGAAGCCTGGCATTGCTAGGCAGGGCTGTCTGGGGATCTCACCAGCGTCTTTGGGGGTGTATGTGGGAGATTGTATCTGTCCTCAGCTGTGTGTACCCTGTGGGAGCAGCTCTGATTTAGTCCCATCCAATTCATTCCTGTACAAGATGTATGTAAATGCACGGTCTGTGCTATTTAAATGGTGGGAAGAGGGAAAGTCCCTTTGAATATTTACATTAGAGACTATGAAATTTAATCAGCAATATTAACAAGTGAAGAACCCTGCTGAGATTCCCAGTGAATAAAAAGGTTTTGACAGAGAAAACGAATAACCTGACAGTAGCCGAGAAGGAACCTAGAGTGAAATTGCCTCAAAGGCAGTTAGTCCAAAAAGGTGCAGGAAAGAGCTCTTCCTTTATGGTGCCTTTAAAACGAAAGACTCCTGGGAACAGCAGTTGCTGGTTTCACCGTCCTGACTCCCCTGTAGGACAGTGCATGTGTGGAGGTGGGTACTGTGTGTCCGTGCCATGTCCTGGGTGTGCAGAGCCCCTCTGCCCTGCAGCTTGGGTGTCTTGCTGGATGCTGTACTTCATCCTCTGCTCTGCTGGTGTCAGGATTTTCAGGGCAGTGCAGCATGTCACTGCACCACTTGCTGCCACTTTTGACTTTCTTCACGCATGCTGTGTGCTTTGGGTGTGTGGAGTGTTTGTAGGTGCAATTTTTCATGAGGTATGTGGAGGATGAAGAGCATGTGTGGCTTGAGTTTTGTACAACTGGGCACCATGGTGTGGAGCTGGGTGCGTTGCCTGCAGACTGAAGCCTGCTGTTAGCTTTGAGGTGAAGAGCTGTGCATGGGTTGGGAGCTGTTGGCATCTGTTGTGCTTTTGCCATAGTAAAACAGTAGATGAGGCTGGACTGTGCCCACCTATGTGAATAACAGAGAGATTAAGGCCCATGGTGAAAACATCAGAGGGCTGATGGTGTCTGCCATAGCTGTGGTTTTAACAGCAAAGGCACGAACCTCCTGTGGAAAAATGCAGATTTTGAGATGCATGTTGTCCCTCACTGCCAGCACTTAGGGAACACCACAACATGTGTACAGGCTATGCCCCCAGGCCTATGTGGAGCTAATTTTCCTAGGTGCTTTCCAAGGGTAGCCACAGAAAGTCCTTAAGGTTACAAAACAGCTGATGCAGGTTGACATGCTGGAGATGCAGACATCTCCAAACTCATCCAAATGGAGCTGCCTCCTGGCTAGAGGATCTTTCTTTGTTCAATTACCAGGACAGGTACATAATAGCTCCTGACATCTCAATTTAGTCAGGGAATTGCATCTTGTGCAAGAGACCAAGCAGAAATTTTCATCTCTGATCTGGCAAGATGGAACCTGAGCCCAGATTTTCCCTGTGCACAGTGACCAGTGTAGGGAAGAATTGTCCTCATCCCATTCCTAATGTCTCCATAAAATGTTTCTGCTTCAGCAGAACCACAGGTTTGCCTGAATTTTCACAGCACTAACACTGTCATGATGATGTTTTTACCCCTGTGCAGGATATGCATTTGCTCTGTGTGTCAGGAGCAGGATCTCAGAGTATCTCGGCAGCAACAGCATAATCCAGAAGTACCAAATAGGTTTCTTCCCCAAGAAGTGAACCATGTGCTTCACTTTTAGCCTGGAGATGCTTATTAACAAATATGTAAAAGAATTAAAGTTGGGCAGAATGCTTGTCTGCATCATAGACTTTTAAATAGCCTTTAACTCAATCCACTACTCAGAGCTGAACATTAAATGGCTACAAATGGAACTGGTGGGAAAACACGACCTCATTAAATCCATGCACCATTCATCTCAGGCTGGATGCAAACAAACCACATGCAGCTAGGACTTCAAGCAAAAAAAAAAAAAAAAAAAAAAAAAAGGAATAACAGAGAGATGCAGTCTCAGCCCAACAAAGGTCATCCTCTCTGGTACATCAATTACTCCCTATCCCTATTGGAGCAGTCTGACTCAACCACATGAGATTCTTTGGTCAGCCTGGAAAAAACAAAAATGATATTTTAGAAAAAGTCCCAAACCAACCCAAAACAGTACTTCTTTTTATTATTATTTTTTTTTATTACAGAGGCAAAGATATTAAACATATCCTAAATTATACATACATAAGGCTCATTACAAACACATCAGGGAGCTTAGGGCTGGTTATAAAAACATTATAAGGGAAAGCTTTGCAAGTTTATATGCAGTAAAGAAACCACTGGATAGATTAAAAAACAGTAAAAGTGTTGCTAAAACTACTCAGTGGTGGAACTCTACTCGTTCTCCTATTCGGGACTGAAGGCTGATGTCCAACTTTAGCAGCAGCCAGACTGAGTGAACTAAAGCCCAAGAGAAACATTGACTGTACCAGTCTGTGAGAAGTCCCTCTTTGTGCTCAGAGACAGTGGGGTCGAATAAAAATTTAGTAGTTCAAACTCCTCCATCCCTCCTCCTGTTGAATTCAGCCAGCAAAGCAAACAGCTCTGTATGGCTCTGTAAGGATGAAAAATCTTTGATATAGTAAAATGCAGATAAACAGGGCACTGGAAAAGGCAGTCCCACAGTGCCATGACACGGAACTGTCTCAGATATCTGCCTAGGACCTGGCACTGAGTCACTTGAAAAACTAAAGCAGATTACCAAATACAGAATTAGATTGGATTTAACATGAAGATGTATCTTTCTTATGCTTTTTCTGAAAGGTTTTACTATTTTATGTAATCTGATGTGATTTCATGTCTGGACACTCATTTAGCAAAAGGTGAATACCTACAAGCAGCTATTATTTGTTACATCCCAAACAATACACACAATTTCTGATGGATGTAACTGAGGATTGGGCACACAGGTAAGAAACTCAGACCCGCCTGATAAAGGATACCAGTAAGCAAATCCCAAATAGCTGAGAGCTGTTTTCAGCAACCATAGAGGGTATGTCCACAGAAAGAAATAATTACCAGTTTTGGGGCTGAAGGGTGGAGTCAGGACAGCTTCATAGCAAGGAGCACTCTGCTGCTGAGCCAGCAGAGGATGCTGCAGAGGTTCATCCATGAACCATCGCTGGGTGAAGGTCATAAATACCTTGGATACTGGCTCATGTGGTTGACTGCTTTCTTTTTCTTTTTTTTTTTTTTTTGACATTGGCATTCCAGTAAGCAAGCTGAATAATGTGCATCTCCTTGCTCATGTGTTACTGTTACAGGAAGAAGTTTCTTCGTGACTCATTCCCATTTCATACCCTTTGCTTGTGAAAAATACAGCAGACACATGTAGAGAGGTGAAGGCTCTTGCGTTTTGCATTGGAGGAGGGATTCATCTTGCCAAGAGTAGACAACGTAAATGTAGGTGCCTTAAATTTCCTTCCGAATTGGGAGCTCTGCAGAGACGTTCAGTTTGCAGATGAGGAAACCTATAATCACTCACCCAGCTGAGACTGTCTTTGTGTGTGCTGTGTGTCTGAACACCCTACTCTGCAGTCAATGGAGACGTGGTCAATGCAGCTGCTGGAGTTTGGGGAGGGATTCAGCCCAACAAACACAATGTCTGGTTTGGCCTGACCTGATTTTTGTCTGCTGGTGAGGGATGAGGATACAGGGCCAAGTTTTATTAGCTGAGGGATTTATAGCCATTTGAAATAACCTCGGGTATCCAAGACGTCCCCTAGTCAGTATGGACAGGACATCCTAGAAACCTTCCAGAGAAGCTGCTGGACTTGCGGACACAGCTGCTGGACGCTAGACAGACATGTCTTCTTTTGCATCTATGTTGCATGCAATGCTCCCTCTTCTGCTCTGCCTTGGGCCTCGATTCATCTGTGCAGTCCATTAAGCGGAAGGCTCTGGGGTCTGCAGCTGATGCCCCCCTCCCCCCCTTGTCAATATTATAAATAGATCTTGGGGTGTGATTTGTTTATGGTAATGTTGATGTCTGGAGCTCAGCTGCTCACACTAAAGCTTTTGGTGCTGAGATGCTCTGGACTATCCTGCCTGGCCAGCAGTGGTCTCAGAAGGTCTACAGTGCATCTCCTGTGGTATCCCAGCACTTCTAACAAAAGCCCAACCGGGCTGTTACTGCGCTGGCCTCAGGTGATATTTATGCCTGGCCCCCCACACAGTGTGTTCTGCTGAAACCCTGGTAGCAAAGCAGTAACCACAACAGCCTGCCTTATTGACTCAAATCTCGTGCTTCAGAATCCGGCAGAAATTCTGGAGAAAATGGGACTTCTGGTACTACAACAGCATCAGCAGCAAACTGTGCCCAAAATGAAGAAAAGGGGTTTAGTTCAAAATTCCTGCTCCAAGCTGGTGAAGCATGCTCTGCCATGGTACATCTGAGCTTGAGGTACTGTAACGGGTAAGGATTGATTACTCCTCTCAGAGTCTCTCGGTCAATCACAACTGCCACCAAACCTCTGAAGTGAGGCACACCATCTCCTCCTGCTTTCCCAGCAGTGCAGCCCCCAACCTTGGGTGGGAGTCAACCCATCCATAAAGGCCTTTTTCTTTCTTTTTGATGGTTTCCCTTGCTACTTGAAAGAGGCTGGATTAATATGAGCTACATGTTGCCCTGGTCCACAAGACTAGTATAGTAAACTCTCCCCTTAAGCCACAGAGCTAATGAGTTACTAATTCCTCCTCCTGAGTCAATTCTTAGATCCTGTTTCCTTTTTCTTTTCTGAAGTTGCGTAGAATCATATGGGGTTGGAAGGGACCTCTGGAGATCATCTAGTCTAGGGAGATTAACCACCCTGATGGAGCAGGTCTACCTAGAGCACGTTTTACGGGAACTTGTCCAGGCGGGTTTTGAATGTCTCCAGAGAAGTAGACTCCACCACCTCTCTGGGCAGCCTCTTCCAGGACTCTACCACTCTCACAGTAAAGAAGTTCCTCCTCATGTTTAGGTGGAACTTCTTATACTCAAGTTTGTGCCCATTT
>JAOQGH010000016.1:2345371-2379286 GCA_025769975.1 Gallinago jamesoni | reverse complement strand
TACTGGTGCTTGGGGTTATTTCTCCCCAGGTGCAGCACCCTACACTTGCCCTTGTTAAATTTCATTAGGTTTCTCTCGGCCCACCTCTCCAGCTTGTCCAGCTCTCTCTGGATGGCAGCACAGCCTTCTAGGGTGTCACCACCCCTCCTCATTTTGTGTCACCAGCAAACTTGCTGAGGGTACATTCCATCCCTTCGTCCAGGTCATTGATGAATATATTGAAGATCCTAAAGGACTTGGCCAACTGTGGAAAATCCACCAAACCTGATGTCTGGCCCCATTCAGATCACACGCTGGAGCAGATGCGGGACTGACGTGAGCAAGGAGCGCCCCGAGGGTGTGCTGGTTACCAAGCCCTGTGAGCAGTGTCGGGGGCCTTGGCTTCATCGCGTTAGCAATCCAGGTCAGTTGTAAAGTGAATGCTGCCCTATAAAACATCTGAGTATGTGTGTGCATGCATGCATGCGCCTGGGAATCATCCCGCTGCATAGAGTGTCCCCCACGCTTTTATCTCCCATGTGTTAAATGCTCTCTTCTTTCCTGATAGCCCGGAGCCTCGGGTCAACAGATGCGACTCAGCTTCTCCCCTCCCTGCTCTTCGTCAGGTTCCCTAAGAGTATTGCAAACAGATGCCAAGGTGCAAAGTCTATTAACAGAGCATCATGCAAGGAAAACTGAGAGATACTTTGGCTATTTATGACTCTGTCTTTTGCTGAGGTCAAGCACTTCTTGAATGGATGTTGTGTAGTCATCACCCCCCCCAGCCCCCCCACTTCTCCCCCCCCAGCTCCTGCTGTCATGGAGCAGTGGCAGTGAGAGGGTGGAGATGCACCCAGTCATTACATGGGAAAGAGGTCAATGCTTGGTCCATATAGACTCTGATTCTTACTGTGAACCTTCTTCCTGCACAGACTTCCTTCTAGCATGGTATGTCACTTATATATCATAATTTGAGCTCAGGGCTTTAGAAAGGACAAAGGAATTTCCATGGGGAGCATCTCTGTCTCTGGCCTGGGAGCCTGGACTGGCTGGCTAAACAGTGCTGTTTGGCCTCAAAAATGTGTCAGAGGCTGCATGTAGCCACTTGACATTGGCCTTTTGGAAGCCTCTGCTGAGAGTGACAGCTTGACAGTTCTGTGAAGCGGTCATCTGTCTGGAGGAATTAAGGGAGATTATTTATTTATATACTTCTACCAGGAATAACAGGAATATGAGCACTGGCACTGGCTCCCTCCCACATGGAAGCAGTTAACTTGGCAGTCTCAGCGGAGGAAAGCCACGCATTGTAATAGGTATCCCTGTTCTGCATTTTAAAAGGAACAGGAAGATGTTTCTTGATAAAAGAGGTAATGAAATACTTTCTCCTCCTCAAGAAAGGAGACAGGATGTGAAGTGGCAGTTGTTAAAGATGGACTTCTCTAACCGCCCCCCTCCATTAGATAGCTTAAACCCAGTACTAGTAAAAGGATCAGCTGGGGAGTTCTCCCAACAATTAATGCTGAACTGCTTTAAAGATCTGTCCCAGTCCATCTGCATTCCTGCGCACCTCCAGTCCTCTCCTTCCTCGTACTCGTCAGCCGTTAGCAGTCTCTCTGGTGTATAGATGTGATTACATTTCTGTAACTAATTTGGCAGTATGTGTTCAAACTCTCAGTCTTCTGGAGCACTGAGAGCACCACAGTCCCACATTCACGTAGCAGCAGATGGCACCGATTCACAGCCACCGTGGTGACACAGGGACCTCCAGTCTGGTCTCAGCCCCAAGCAGTCCGAGCAGTTTTCCTTCTGGATGGTGGCATAGGTCCAGGTATCCAGATGAACAGAGTGTTTAAGGTTCAGATACTTGCTGCCATCATCTCTCACCCCATGTCACACCACAGCCAGGGAGGGCTGCTAATTCCCATCTGTGGATATGGCAGGGAAATGCGTTCGCTGGGAAGTCCCCATGAGACTTGGGAAGTCTGGGGAGGGATCCAGAGGAGCAAGTTGTTGGAGCGAGGTGGAGTTGTTGGAGTGAGTCCAAGAGAGGGCCATGAAGATGCTGCGAGGGCTGGAGCCCCTCTGCTGTGAGGACAGGCTGAGAGTTGGGGGTGTTGAGCCTGGAGAAGAGAAGAGTCCAGGAAGACGTTAGAGCCCCTTCCAGTCCCTAAAGGGGCTCCAGGAAAGCTGGGGGGGGGGGACTCTTGATGAGGGAGGGGAGCCATAGGATGAGGGGGAAGGGTTTGACACTGAAAGAGGGGAGATTGAGTTGGATCTGGGGACGAATTTCTTTGCTGTGAGGGTGGTGAGAGCCTGGCCCAGGTTGCCCAGAGAAGCTGTGGCTGCTCCATTCCTGGAGGGGTTCAAGGCCAGGTTGGACGGGGCTTAGAGCAACCTGCTCTAGTGGGAGGTGTTCCTGCCCAGGGCAGAGGGGTGGGACTAGGTCATCCCAACAGGATGGTTCCTCTATGGGTAACTCAGTCATCAATCGATGTCCTTCTAAAAACACTAAAAGCCCCTGTGGTTTTGCTGCCTGGGGCAATAGCCTGTTTCCCCAAACAGTGAGAATCCTCTGTGCTATGGGAGGTCTTTGAACTTTCTACACAGGGTCACAGTAAAAAAACAACCAACCTCCCCTATCTGCCTAGCTATTTGAGATCTGTGATTTGAGAAGTATGGAATTCCCCAGCCCAAACGTGCTTTAGAAAATTTAAATGGATTTAGGCTTATCATTTCAACCTCTGAGAATATATTCGGCGCAGCACAGAAATGAACAATTGTCGTGATTCCTTGCAAGGCAGTCTCAGGGCTGCTGTAACATTGTCACCTCTGTGATGCTGCATGGCATTAACATCTTACCGACGCTGCAAACTGCACTGACACCATGGCTTTTGTTATAGCCAAGGGGAAACAAGCTTCCACAATCTCACCAGTTGACTCCTGAAACCTCATGCTTTCAGGGCAGTGCTGAGGTCAGGTTAGTGTTAAAGTTTTCTGAAACCCCATGAGAGATTTTCACCAGTTTGAGGGAGGAAAAGGCTTTGGATAAAGCTCATCTAGTGCACCTGTGGGGAAGCACAGGTGCCTCTAGACACTGTATTTCTTATTTGTTGATCTGAGGCTCGCCTTTACTCACTGTTATAAAAGTTTGAGCCTTTCCTGCTGCAGAAACAGATCCTGAGCTGCTAAAGGACTGGACTAAGCAATGAACCAGATTCTGTGGTTGATGAATGGGAAGAGGTGTGTACTGGATGGGATTTTCCTGCCTTAAAGATGTGTCTCTATCTGCGTGGGTGGCCCTGGGCTGCTTTTGGAGTTGAAGGTGCAAGTTTATTTCTGCCTGGAGCTGACATCTATACTGGGGAGGAGGACTGGCTCCCACTGGCCTCAGTGAGCTGTTTCCAGTTAGTGGTGGTTTAAAGGTGTTGAGAACTCAGCTGACTGTGTGTGTCTTCATCCAGTATCCCCTTCTGCCATCAACAGAGGGAGAGAGACCATAAGCAGTGAGATGCTCTGGTGATCCTCCCGCTCTAGCACTGAAAATGGTTTGGCCGTGCCTGAGCCTGCGGCCCCACGCCTCCCACCATGGGTGGCTGTGCCCTGCGAGGGCACTGGTGATGTGCTGGGAGCAAGAACAACACCGGTTGCTCCAGCTGACCCTGCTCTGAGCAGGGGAGTTTGACAAGGTAATCTCGAGAAGCCAACCTCAGCCTTTCTGGGTTTGTGTGTTACTGTGGGGACTGGAGCAGAAAGAGGTGTCGGGGGTCAGGGATAGCGAGAGAGCAGGGGAGGGAATGAGGAGACGGCAGCTCCATCCCTGGTGTCTTCAGACAGAGACTGAGGAGGAGGTGGTCAGTGGTAACATGTGAAGCTCCCAGTGACATTGCTATAGCAGAGAAACCCGTTAGAGTCATGCCATTAAGGACCATTGCCATTTCAATAGGGCACAGCAATTTTCGGGTGGCTGGTGTTGTCTTCTCAGAGTCTGACATCAGCTTGCTCTGATGAAGATTTGCATTTTCAGCATGGAGCTGTTTTCACGCTTGGGCCCTCGCTGCCCTCTCACTTCAGATGAGTCCCTTTCTCCAGCTTAGATGCAGTAACAGTGGAATCTACGCCGATGGAGCATGTTAATGCAAAACTTCCCTGCCTGTTTGCACCTTTTCCTGGACCAAATCCAAGGCTGCTGCAAACACAAAGGGATTCATCATTCTCCAGCTGTCTGCAGACAGCAAACCAAGAGCAATGTTTGACAGTGAGGAATAATTACCTTGCCAGCTTTGCTTTATCCACATTTCAAATTCAGAAGGGAGATAAAGCCACGTTACCAATGGCTCAGGCAAGGATCCCATCAAGAAGAGCATCTAGTGCAGCTGGAAGCTCCCTTATCCTGGGAGAGATGTGCTTGTGGCAGCTGGGTGGAGGGATGAGAGGCACTGCAAATGCCACCATCCCCCTGGGGTGTCCTCTGTATCTGGTCCTTCCTCTCCAGGAGCTGGATTTGGTTACAAATGACCCTGTGATGCTTGAGATGCCCAACCAAAAGCATCATGAATCCTGCCCAGCCTAGGAACAGCATCCCAAAGTGAAGTCTGTGCCAATTTATTTTGCTCATCCTTCCCACCTCTTTAATTAAATTAGCTTGAACATGAAAGGTTGCCTGACCCTTATTGGGTTAAATGAGTCAGTTGCCATGGCAACCTGCTTTTCAGAAGGCCTGACATCTTGCTGTCTCTTCTCCAAACCTTTCCACATTCCTCACATCTGATCCCTCTTCACACGTGGTTTTTAGAGGCACAAAGTTAGGTTTGCCTCTGGTCTGGGCTGCTTTTTCAGTGCTATTTCCTAATGTTGCAGGATCTGCACCATGCTTTGGAGGAAGGCAGCTTTTCTCAGGCTGGTGGGATGATTTGAGATCACTGGTCTTACAGTGACTTCAGGATCTGCTTCCTCCAGAGCTGCACAATGGTTTCCATTCAGATAGTTTTTTGGTGTGGATCAAAACTTAAAGAAAGTATTGCTCTGTGGTAATCCTCCTGGATGGGGAAAAAAAGAAAGCAATTTAGAACTTTGAACAGGAACAGTCTAGCTGTTTCCAGGTGTCATAAATAAGCAGCATGATTTGTCTCTGCACATGCCTTAGAGTTGAAATTTAAAGTACTGACCTGGACCAAGCCAAGGGCAGAGGCCATAAAATTTGAAAGTGTCACCAGACTGATGGGTGCACAAAGCACCTGGCGATGCTGAGGCGAGACAGAAGACTTAACGCTTGCTTAGAGTGCAGACCTGTGTCTGTGCAAAAGGTCCTCTTATGCCTCCCCTCCTTCTTATCCACTATCAAATCATTTTCTTACTCAAAGAAAGATATTCTCTGGCCTCCTGCCTCTACGCTGTAAGGTTTGGGGCAGTTTTTTCTTTTGGTGGCCAATGAGTTCCAATGCTAGTGGCTAGCAAAATTTCCAAGTAGTGGAGACCGGAGCGCCACCTTTTACATGCCCTATGTTGACTTTTCCAAAGAAAACAAATAAAAACCCAAGAAGTGTCATATTGAAGAACCGCTTCCAGGCACTGTTGCCTGTGTAGGAATTGGCATGAAAAGGAAAGGCAGCAATGCACAGGAAAGGTTGGGAATTTACTTGACTGCATGCACTATTTATATACTTAGCAAAGATTGTGAGTGGAGGAATATTTATTATAACATGCAGAGATGTACTAAGACTCAGGGATGAAAGATTTTTAGCAATTTCAAGCTCCAAATATGATTCAGACATTTAACAAGGAGAGGAATCTATCAGGAGAACATATTCTACAGAAAGCAATACATTTGCTATCTTTTTGCATCTTTAAATTACATTTGGGAATGGAGTTAATTTAAGATTCATTTAAGCTATTTTAGATGCCTACTTTAGGATGACATGACCTGCACCCATTACCTCCACTGACAGTAAAGGGAGCTTTGGGTGCCTGGATGAAACACAGGTGTCTGTATTTTAAGCATCTATAAACAACCAATTGAATCCCTCCCTGGGGTGTCTCTCTAAAATAACAGCTTCAGATGAACTATGATAAATGCCTGTATTAAGAGTGACTTGGGAAGCTTCTCTAGAGCTGGATTATGTAGCCAGCGCCAGAACAGGGATGAAAATTGCCTGGGTTTAAAATTACAGATTTAGGGGCAAAATGACGTGTGTGTGCCCAGCCTCAGTTTCGGTCCTGTCATATACGCAGGCATCCGATCTGAACATTTTCTGCAGTTTGTATACAGTTTCTCAGACAAGCCAATGTGTGATTAAATGTTTCAATAGGTTTAAGCAGATACATCCTGCCTCTCCTGGCAGTGAATGCCAGACAGGGCATTTGAAAATTGTCTACATGTAAAGTGTTTGAGTTATGCGTTCACAGTACGTTGCAAAAAGAGGTATAATGATGTAGAAAAACATTAGCTACACATAGAAGGGACATGCATGTTTGACGTTGCCTTCCTTTGAGCAGTATTTATGTGTGACCATCTTTTGAAAAGAATGTGTCTGTGCCAGGGCCCTGAGGGCACCAACAGGCTTTAATGGCCCGGACCTGGGGGTGCCACAAGCCCTGGGCTTGGGAACCCATTTCACCTCAATATTGCAAGTTGATAAAGGGACAAAATGGGTTTGTATGTTGGGGTGTTGCTGAAAAATAATGCATTTTAAAAGCATGATTGCACCCTCTTACACACACGAGGACGTTGTGTAGTTAGCGGGGTCAGGAAGGCAGTCTCTGAATTAGCTCATATTGTATTTAGTGTGTAAATTGTGGCATAGTGTCTCTGTTCAAGGACCTTGGCAGTCTTATGTCATTATTTTTCCAGAATAAAGAGGGGGAACCTCTCTCTTTCCTCATCAAAGCCAGAGCGGGCTGCATCTGTTTTATTTAGTCTGGATGGATGAAGCCATTGTACAAGGTTTAGGGCAGCAAAGGTCTACAATAAATCCAGTCTTATCTGCACCACATGGGAAAACTTCACAAAGGCTGTACGCTCCTCAGCTCATCTCTGGTGATAGTGGAGTTGTCCTTCGACATTCACCGCGTATTCTCTTTTCTTGTTGAAATTGCAGTCTTGAATGATAAAAGCTTTAGTGTGATTTGATGAATTTCCATAAGGCACTTGCCTGGGCATCACATGACTGAGCAACTGGAGCACCAGCAATTCTACCGTAAGCCCAGTGAACTGCTAGGTCTCAGAGTAATTATAAATGAGGAATCACCATGAGATGAATACATTTCTAGTGGAGGACTTCAGTGAAATCTCCAGTTCTGAGCTCTCATGCTCCAGCCCCCCTCTCACCGCATCTCTCCCACGCATCTTTGCTGCAAAAAAAAAAAAAAAAAAAAAAGAGCCTTGTGCTTCATCTCCATGTCCTTCCTTTGTGCCTGAGGAAAGGCACAGCCTGGCTTCTCCTCCAATGCTCATGTCTTCCAACTGTCAGGGGTCTCTGGCAGCAATCATCTCAGTCACAGAGATGAAGGAGTGATCGGTGAAGAGAGCTCCTATCCAGAGGGTAAGGGACCCCCTTTCCTCATCTTTCCCCCTACTTCTGCACAGAGAAAGGCTGGTATGTGTTGCATGGGGGTGAGCATCTGAGGGGAGATCTCACAAGGGATGTGGGATGGCAGCTCTCTGTCTGCAGAAGGGGAGTGTGGACAGACAGGAGGTGTGAGGAGAGAGAGCAATATCAGAGAGGAACACAAGTGTGGGAGAAGCAGGGAGACTACAGAAGAGGATGGTGGAAATTGGGTGAACCTGGCAAAGGACAGGGGGATGAAAGGAGCTAAAGAACTTGGGGAAGTGCCCAGTAAAGTGAGCATGGGGGCAGAAATGGAAGAGATGGGTTGGTGGGTAGCAGAACCCACAGCTGCCTCTTTTTCTTTGACTCACAGCTTTTGCCATGTGGGGATTTTTTTAGGTTGGTGTGGTTTTTGGTTGGTTTGGGGTTTTTTTTTGTATTGTCAGTGTGGCTGAGTCATGAATGAGCAACACCAGCCCGGTCCAGCCCTGCCCCTCTTCCCACTGGAGGCTGGAATCATCCCTGCTCCTTTCCCAGGCATGGTTCAGCTGGGAGAAGACTTTCCCCTGTTGTCCCTGTCCACAGCTGGGGAAGATACCCTGGGAAATTCCCCTCAATACATCCCTTCATTTTCGTATTGCATATCTACTTCCTCATTTCAATTCGTTATTATAGACTAGGATTATTAGAAGCTTCTGGTCTTTGTCTCTGGATATTTTACTGGTGTCTTGCAGCAGAGCTGTTTCTTGCATTCCTGAGGGAAATGCCATAATTCTTATATTTCTGTTAATCTTTGTGGAGCAGCTGCAGTTTGTGTCATGGATCTTTGTCACGGATCTTAACAGAAGAGCAGAGGTGATGCCACTGAACTTACCCTGACAGGTTAACCTTGTTAAAGGCATCCAGAAGACCTCGTAAAATGGTGTTGCCTTTGGCTGGATCTTGTTCCTATAGTTTGCTTATGAGGACATCATGCGTGGCAGTGACAGAGACCTCACTGAGGTGGTGATTTATCACAGCAGTGTCTCCCTCTCTATCTATTTCTTGTCAGAGGAGAAATTAGACTGGGAGGTTTGGCCCATGTGTCCAGAAGGCACTAGATGCTGTTGGAGAGAATTACACGTGTGTCAGAAACTGCTCTAAAAGACATTTCTCTTCAAGTGCAGGGCCCATTCTCAGGTGTTTTATCAGCATGCCTGGCCTTTAGTAAACGCAGAGCTGCCCACACACTGAGCTTATGTCTCATACCAGTGCAAAAGGGTACTTCTTGGTTTCCTGAAGGCAGCAAAACGTTCTCCTTCCCTTGGGTCTCTTCTGAGGTAGGCTACATGAAAAGTTTTGGTACCCAAATAAGAGACATACTGTCCTCTTAGTAGAAGATAGCCAGTCCACACAGGTTCTCATTGTCAGAAGGTACTGTAGGTGGTTACCCAAAATGAGGTCCTCTGCATGTGCTAAGTACAGTGCCTCATTAGTCATTGTGTTGTATACTGTTGGGTCCCTCAAAAGTCATTACTGAAGCCTGAACCTGAGGGTTAAACAGCTCATAGTTATGCTAAAGCTCTGCCTGATGACTGAGTTACTTTTATTTTTACATAGATGCGGGTGTTGGGTACACAGCTGAAGTTGATGGAACATGCCGAAAGAGTGGGTTTGTGTCACCACTCGTAGTCATCCACTGAAGAGGAATCCCCATTTGTGCCCTGTGCATCTGTGACCGTCAACAGAGATATGCAGGGGGCGGTAGGTCCTGCCGTACCATGGTGAAGTGCAATGCAATTAAGGGACCCCAGCAGCGGGGCCAGATGTGCATATCTTCTCTGTTGATGACTGATGTTAGGTTGTGTGATCCCCATCTGATAACCCTTTCCTACCTGCTAGTTAGGAAGATTACAGCATTCAGTCTTGGGCTCTGCATAGGGTGTATGACCCAATGGTTGAACTTACTGTGGTTTTCAGTGATCTGTGTGTGAGCAGCATAGCAGTGCTGGAGCTTCATCTGTGCTTTAACTTCTGGCAGAAGCACTGATTGGTTCTTCTCAAGGGCATGTGAGCGATGTCAGCTCATGTGAGCGATGTGAAGGGCATGTCAGCAGAAGCCCAGGGACAAAGACTGAGATGTTTGGTCTATGCACTATTCATGAAAAAGCCCAACCTTCTGTTGTCAAATCCTCCTCCCTCTTCCTCACCCAGTCCTTATCCCCCCCACCCTCCCTGTCCTTCCCTTCTACATCCCTTCTTCCAATCTCATGTGCCCCCTCCTTGGCTGGTTGTATCCACAGGTGCCCCAAAGTCTCTGCTCTCCCATATGCAGTATAGCATATGGCACATCCTGGACAGACACATCTCCCTAGTATGAGATTTATCTGTTCTCAAGGACTGATACAGGAACTCTACATATGAGTCTTTATTGCTTTGAGAAAAGAGGCATATCTCTTGCTCCTCTCTCACCAGGGCACAAGAAAAGGACAGCTCACCACAACCTACCAGTGCCATTAGCTCCTTGAAGACCAAACCCACAGCCACACACCCTGGGCAAGCAGAAGTCTCCACTAAGCAGGCGTGGTGGTTTGAACCATGGTGCCCAGAGTCTATGGGTGCCTGTCAAAGCCACCCACGGAGCAGCAGAAGGCTGAAAGGGCCAACTGCAACCACAAGATCTGGTGAGGACCCAAGAACTGGAGACAGACAAAGAACTTGGATCCATCTACTAACATGAAGTCATCTTATCACCTGATTGCAAAGCCAGAGAGCTGGGAGAGCATTTGAATGGCTGCTGCTGCTGCCGCAGTGATAAATTAGATAGCTTTGAGAGCACTTTAGAGCTGGGCGGAAAATTCAGTTGCTCTCCTGCCAATTTCATCCTGTAAGTGGAATTAACACTTGCTTTAGCTGCACTCTCCAGCCAGGAGTGAGTGTCCCTTGTGCACTGTCTCCAAGGCACTTTGCTCTCTGGGAATGGTGTGTATCTGAACCAGGAGAAAGCAGCCAGAGGAGAGACCTTGCTGCATGCGCAGCACCAAGGGGAGCACCGCAGGAACGTGGGCCCATCTTGGCCCTAGTGCCTCACTTAGACAGCTTGGGCCTGGGTCTGAAAAGCAAGGTTTGAGACCACCTACGAGGCAGTGGTTTGTGTTTGTTTTTTTCGTAGAAGGTGGGTGAAGAGAAGCTGCTTGGAAAGGAGGTTTGGAAAGTTGAAGGGGAAGCAGCAACTTTGGAAGCAGCAGCCATGTTCCATCAGAGAGAGGTAAGTCGGTGTTCCCCAACACAGTGGGATTTTTAAGGCCCAAGTTGATACTTAATGGAAAAAAACCCAACACTCGCTCTGCCTCCAGATGACACAAGATCTGGATGTGATTTGATTTGATGGTTTGCAATGTGCAGGAGACCTGGTGTTGTAAAGAGGCCTCCAGCTTTGACTTCTATGAAGCAGAGCAGCAGGAGAGCTCCAGGAAGGCAACACACCCCAGGCAGTCCCTGACACCCTCCCTCCTGTCACATGCCACCCGTGGGCTACTCAGGCCAGGTTTTGTGCCTGAAGCGATAAAGGAGGCAGAGCCAGAGAAGGGGGGGCAGGTCAAAATAGCTGGGGTTCCCAGGCACAAGGACAGTTTTGCAAGGAGTGAGGAGACCGTTGGCTTGAGCTGGAGCACAAGATAGACATCTCTATCCTGAGACTGGAAAAAGAAAGTGCAGAAAGGGTCACAGAGCTCCTGAAGTGTGAAGCACCGGGATCCATTGTGGATTTATGAAGCTGAGTGTGCAAGCATAATTCCTGTCCCTCTGTCCAGGGAGCGTGCTGTTTCTTGCATCTTGCAAGAACAGAATTTCCCAGATGAGCTACGAAATGTATGGGAGATTGTTTTAAGAATTAACCTTAACAGCTATCAGTCTCAGAAATCAACCCCCTTTTTTTTTTTTCTTTTCTTTCAAATGCTTCACAAAGCTGAACTTGCCCAAGTACAGGTAGTCATTTCTGGTAGAGTCTGGAGTGACAGAGCTGAGCGGGAGAACACAGGGTGGAGAACAGGATAAGCCCCCTTTTTGGCAGAGGATTCCTACCTCATGCTTGGTAAAGCTTTCAGGAATAATCCTGCTTGCCTTCAGTATTGCAGGCTCAGAAGCTGTTCTGTGAGCTGGCTGGTGAGGTACAAGGGCAAGGCGGTGCTGTGGCTCCGCTGCGAGGGGTCTACCTGACTCCTTTTTCTGGTAGTGAGGTGTATCAGACTTGGCATGTATTGGAGCTGCATGGAGTTCTGTAAATCTGTTTCTTGCTTTGTATCCAGGAACATGTTTTTGTTTTCCTGGAATAAATTGGGTTTTGTTCTCAGCTTGTCCCTGTGAGCAATGTCAGCCTTGTCTCTGAAAAATATAGGGTGGGTCTGTGGCACATGATGGCAAAGGCTTGCTCCTCTCTTCCAGGTGCTGGGATTTAGGTTCAGACAGTTCAGGCTCAGAGAGAACATCCAACACCTAAGCAAGTTTGCTTTCCTACTGATTTTGGAAGGATTGCAGGGGATTAGCTCAGAGCTTCTCCACCAGGTTTGATTCCACCCTAACAACATCAAGCCGAAGGGAGTGTGGCTGATGTAAAGAGCCTGTGGCTCTTTACAGCTGAGAGAAGTTTAGGGGTCTCAGGAAATTGGTGGTTTTCCACTGCCCAGGAGAGACAGCCAATAGCACCAACGACCAGGGCAAAGTAAGACTGGTGGCTTCAGCCTTGGCCAGTCCACTCCCTTGAAGTGGGTTTGGGCAGCCCCACTGGTACGAGCAGAGCCCTGGTACCTCAGGGTCAGAGGCATCTGACCAGGACACTTCCCAACTATGGCACAGGCAGGAGCTGGTCCTCTCTACTGCAGGGCAGGGTGTGCAGTCTCCTGTGCTAACCTATGACGCTGTCCCCTGCAGATGCTAATGCAGTGTGAAGCCTGTTCCAGGCTTTTGCTAAAAACCTCTGCCTAATTTATAGCCTAAATGTATTCATCAGCTCATTTGGTTTTGCTCTGAAACATTTTTCACATTTGGTATTTGAAGGAGCCTGTGTATAAGGCACCTGCTTAACTTCAGGCAGTGTAGGAAGCACCAATACGTTTGATAATTAAATGTTTGCTGCCACCTAATTGTCCCTTATTACCCATATTCTTTGAGCCGAAAGCCTGTCTACTGGCACTCTCCCCAGAGTGCTGAGGTTCAAAGAGAGCCAGAGAACAGTTTCTTTTCTTAAAGCACAGTATATATTTAAAATGGAGCCATCTCTAAAACTGTCAGGAAACAGATAAAGAAATTGGGAGAACAGCAAACCCGGTAGGCTAATTATAAGCAGTCAAATATAGAAAAAAAAGCAGATTGCAGCAAGCTGATAAAATGACAACAGCAGTAACACTGAAAGAGCTAGCACTTACCTACAAACACCAGAGCACTCGGATGAGCATAGTCTCAGCTCTAATCATAATTTTTGTCTGCAGATCTGAAAATCTGGCCTCTTTGTGCTGGCAAAATGAAATGGATGTCTATCCAGAGATCAGCTGCAGCCATCAGCTTGACTTCAGCCTAAACCCAGAGGAGATCTGGCCTCATGAATGAGTTTCCAACAACCTCTCTGCCTCAGGCTGGAAAGTCTGAATTTGAAAGTCCACCCCCGTGCTCTTCTCTGTTTTAAGCACTGTCCCCTGTTGGGTTGGATACGACCCACCTGCCTTTGCTGCCACTCAGCTCTGCATCTTGTCTCCTTGCAGAAATCCCAGGAGGAATGTGGAGGGTTGAATGAACTCAACGTGCTGGCAACGCTGCAGCCACCTGGTGGGTTCACGTTTCTCCATCACACATACTGAGCAAATGGTTGCATTTACACAGGCTTTCAGCAAGGGAGGCAGTGTTTTCTCAGCTATAAATACAAATACATTCAAGGCAGCTAAGATTTTGATTTTTTTTAAAGCATGAACAGCCTGTGTGTGCAAGCAACTCTATTTTCAGCTGCATCAAGTAGGAAAGGTTTTGTAGTACTTCTAGTTGAATTTTATGCTTGTTATATTTTCTCCTTAGTTTTTAGCCTGTCTTGAGAAAATGAGGTTTGTGCACAAATAGAGGGTGTGTGATTGGGGAAGCTCATCCAAATGGGTCACGGAGGACAAATTAAGCCCTGGTTATGGGATCAATGGTGTGTCTGTAGGTGTGAGCAGTCAGCAATCCTGGGACATGTTGCTCCAGGGAATGGGAAACATCTCCTTGAATGTCAGCATCCAAACCTTGAAGATCAGTGTCTGAGCAGTGCAGGGCAGTGGAGAGCAAGGGACACCTCCTGAAGGTGAGTCAGCTCATGGTGGGATAGGTGTCCACTGCTCTGTGAGTCATCTCTGTTTCTTGCTGCTGACTATAAGGGAACCAAAACCTGATGAGCTCATTGGAGACATCTACTTTGCAGTTGTCTAAATTTGGATAGATGACTCTCACCAGTGGGCTTGACAGCCCTAGTGATGAAGGCTCAGCAGAGCTTCTGCATCCCTGCGGGAGGGGTGGCAAGAGGCATTGAGGATCTGAAAGTGGCTCTACACAGCCCAGGAATCACAGTGCTTCTGAGGATGGGTGCTGGGATGCAGTGAGATTAGCATATCTGTATTAGAAAATTAAACATGCCTGGGACCACTCTCAGGTATGGAGGCTAAACTGTAATGGTGGGGTTTGTATCTATGCCATTAAACCCTTCAGAGTAGACTGTCCTCAGCCAGAGCCTCTTGGGAACAGTACCTCCCTGGTAATGGAAATTATTTGAGAGGGGGATGGTTTGCATGGCATGGCATGGCCAAAAACATGCTGGAAACTCTTCAAATGATGTAGTGCTGAGGATGACAGAGTCCTTGTGCCAGGGAACATCTGACATATCTTAATTTACTAGTGGAGATGGAAGTGCAAAGCTGCACTTCAAGTAGGGGACTGGCATTTGCCAGGCTGGGAACTGTGGGCTCCCTCTGGCACCCAAACCATAAGCATCATCTGCATCACATCTCCTAAAAGGCCCCACTTTTGCCAGTATCTGATGGGAAAAGACTTGTTTGGGGCTCAAACATTTTGGATGCAGTAAGCTGTTCTTGTAAGAGCAATTTTTCACAGCAAACAGCAAAACATCCCCGAATGGAGACCTCATGCTCTCTTTCCTACTTGCCTTCCCTTCCCCCAAAAGGAGCGGTTTGCTGCCCTCTCCTGTCCAAAGACAGGTAGAAAAGGCACCGGACTGTTAGTACGCTTTCAGGTCTCTGGGTGGGGAGGGAAAAATTGCAGTGCAATGTTTGAGGGCTCCACCGGACCCCACAGCAGCCAGAAGAGGTTGCCCGGGGTACTCTCACCTTTGCCAGCATCCCCAGGCCGGCTGGGCTGACACCTTCACCCTGCCTGGTGCGGTGGCACACAACAAAGCTGAAACCGGCAGCACCAATGTGCAGCCGGGACATGACTGCACCTACCAAACTCACCTTTGGGTGGAAAAATCCAGCTTTCTCTGGCTGTAACAAATGATGCGATAAAGCTGTTCCCTAGATGCCTGCCCCTGCTGTGCTCTGAGAATGAGACTGAAGCATCATATTGATTTGAGAAAGGGCCAGATAAGGGTTTTATCTGGGATGTCTCAGTCTGAGAAGAGAAACTGAAGCATGTTTCTGTCTGGACATCCCACCCTGGTCTTCAGGGGCTGCCTGCCTGGATACTCAACCAGCTTGCGCTGTTATCAGCCCTGCCTTGCTATCACGTTCCTTAGGTGACAATCTCCTTCAACTGCAAGAGAAGAAGAAAGCAATCGCTTATCAGTTCAAACCTGTCACATCATGCCTCTGTTCAAGGGACTTCCCATTGCTTTAGTGATTCTGGTAGTAAGGGACATTGCAGTGATGCACCCTGAGGATATTCAGCTTATATTAAACATTAGGTGGTGAATGACTGGGAGACTGCTCTCCAAAAGGTCTCTAGGAAAAACATGAGTATTTTTTCTAGGCACTGACAGACGCTGCTGCACCTGTGACATCTGGACTCTGGCAGCAGAATGAGAAACTCCAGGGAAAGGTGGACAAATGGGGAAAAATGACCCTGTTGTAAGAGCCAAATTACTGCCCTCCAGCACTGGAGATGATCTGGGTGTCTGAAGAGACATCCAGGTATTAAACACAAGATCATACAGTCTGGCCACAAGTATCAAACAAGCCATAGAAATTTACAGAGTTGTTAATAAGCCCATGCATGGGCTTTATGTGGCAAGGTTTTTGTAGTGGGAAAGCTGCAGGGGTGGCTTCTATGAGAAGATGTTGCCCCCTTGTTGAACAGAATAATTTCTAGCCAGCTGCAAGACAGACCCACTGCTGGCCAAAGCTGAGCCCATCAGCGATGTTGGTAGCACCTCTGTAATAACATATTTAAGAAGGGGGGGGGGACGGGACGGGACACGACCCACTTTACAACAGCAGGTGGAAGAGAGGAGTGGGAATATGTGAGAGAAACAACTCTGCCGACACCGAGGTCAGTGCAGAAGAAGTGGGAGGAGGTTCTCCAGGTGCCAGAGCTGAGATTGCTCTGCAGCCTGTGATGAAACCATGGTGATACACACTGTGCCCCTGCAGCCCAGCCCATGGAGTTCCAGGGTGGAGCAGAGATCTACCTGCAGCCTGTGGAGGACCCCTTGCCAGAGCAGATGGATGCCCAAAGGAGGCTGTGACTCCGTGGAAAGCCTGCGCTGGAGCAGGCTTCTGGCAGGACCTGTGGCCCTGTGGAGAAGAGCCCACACCTGGAGCAGGTTTTTGCGGCATCATGAAGATGGATGAGTCTGAAAGCTATTCCCCAGCAAGGCTGTAGCAGCTGGTTCACACCTCTCACTGGGGGCCTTTTTTGCCCATTGCAAAGGTGCAGCTCTCTGCCAGAGAGTGTGTACACTGTGGGTGTACAAACATAGAGGCACAACAGACCTGGGTTTCCCCTAGGTCCTCCGAGTACATTTTATGTCCTGTTGGGCACCTGATCTGGCATTAGGACTTCCTGCCTTATGACAGCAGGCTCCAGCTGTGCTCCGTGACCCGAATGCACTCATGTCCAGATGCTGAAGCTCCCAAAGTCCAGGAATTGCATCCATGCCCTGAGAGCTGTGGGATAATACTGCCCACGTTTTCAGCCAGTCCCCACTGCTCACGTGCTGGTCTGTCATTTTCCTGACGTTCTCCCTGTTCCTTTGTTTCTGTTTTTGTCTGAGCTTTGGTATGTGGATGTTTGAGCTTGTTTATCTGTTTCAGCTGAAAAACTCTACAAGCTCCAGCAAAATGCTAATAAGAAGCATTTGCTGCAGCTAATTGAGCTGCTTCTATGATCCTCCATAATTATCTCCTTGTACAGCACCTACCCTGAGAAAGGCTGTCTAAGAAAGGCAGAATGGATGCCAGAGATAATCAGATACAAGATCTGGGAAAAGGATTTAATTTTCTTATCCAAATTAAGATTTTTTTTTTTTTTGATTGATTACTTCACTAAATATTTGCTGTTGGGAGCAAACTAAGCTGGTGCTGGTGGGGACTGCAAAGGGAATGACGGGTGCTCAATTATTTACAGACTTGCTTGGCTAGCTGACTGTGCGCCAGGAATGCAAAGAGAGCCGTCGCTGGGAATCTCATCGGAGATTTTTCATTGCGAGTAAAAAGCAAGCAATGACAACGGGGAATGTTCTCCCGAGTCAAAATGCTGAAACTGGCCCAGTGACAAATTGAGCTGTCACCAGGGCTTGATTATCACATCTAGAGCACGCCTCCCTCCAGTCTTTCCCCAAACTCCTTGAGTTTGCAGACGAAGGGCTTGTATTGGGTTGGCACAGACCTTTGAGGTCAGCAGGTTGCAATTGCTTGCAGTGCCTTTAGAAATCACACTTAATAAGTGTACTAGCTTTGTCCTTACCTACCTTGTAGGTCTTTTGTTGGTGCAACCCTGAGTTGGGTTGGACATATTGCACACTCAGCATGTGTGACTTCTTGCTGCGTGGTCAATGCCTGTCCCATCCTGATCTTTTATGCATCTTTATAACTCTCAGAAATAGAGATAGCTCATAACAATTAAAACCAGTTTATAAGCTGTGCAGAGATGATGCAATTTGTCACAACATTTTATGACCGTGGTCCAGGAGAACTGTAGTCACAAAACATACAATAGGCTTGCAAGTGAAGGAAAATTCATGTATTCTTCAAAATGGGGGAAGGAGAATTCGGCGGTAGTAGCTATTAATAAGTTATGAAATATGGGTTGCTGTCTAGGAAGGTCAAATATCAGTGAAAAGCTGTACAGAAAAAGCAGAAGCTAGCAATGTGAATGGTTTTATATACAGAGAGAGAGAGAGAGAGAGAGAGATCGAAAAGAAACCCTTGCAGTGGCATTGCACATCTAACTGGTTGCAGATGTTAAAGTTGTTGTTAAAGACCTAGAAAATCTTAGATGGGCTGAAGTCATGTATTTAGGAAGAAGCTGGATAATGTCACCTTACATTCACAGCAAAATGGGAATCGTATGACCTGCAGGCTGCAGTTTGGGAGGGCTGTCAAGAGATCATCCCACTTTCCACTGAACAGGGGTTGGCAAGTCTGTTAAAAGCTGCTATCAGGACAATGCCCTGTGAGGATTAGGACTTCTTCCTGTCTGTGCCTGTAGGTGCCTGATTGCACTGGCCCATGCCAGTTTCACAGATTCACAGGGGTGAATTCACAGGATTTGACAATGTTGGAAGGGATCTCTAGGGATCATCTAGTCCAACTCCCCTGCTAAAGCAGGATTGCCCAGAGCACATCACTCAGAACTGCATCAGGGCAGGTTCTGAAAATCTCCAGAGAAGGGGACTCCACAACCTCTCTCGGCAGCCTGTTCTAGGGCTCTGTCACCCTCACTCTAAAGAAGTTCTTCCTCGTGTTTGAGTTCCAGCTGCAGAGTCAAGCCTGGACCTGGGGCTGCCACTGAGACCTCATCAGCAAAGAGGTGACTGTTACTTCATGCAGCTAGAGACATTGCTCATGTTTATTCATCCCATTATGGTGTTTCTATTTGTTCAATTGTAACATTAACTAGGCAAGATGCCAAAAAGCATCTGCTAATATTAAGCATATAATTGTAACAATGATATGATTGCAAGTTCAGCTTCACTTGCTGTTATGAGATGGTGTTAATTTGGCTGATAAAGAGAACTATGTTGATGTACTGTATGCGCAAGCTTCTTTTAGGCCTTATTTACACCATAAGTTACTGAAGGGATCTACATTTTTATGTATGTAATTATTTTCCACTAATAGGCTTCCATCCTGATCAGAGAGAGAAAGAGTGTGAGGCAATCGGTGCAGTTTGTGTATGTGCCTGTTGGCAATACGTGCTCAATCTCACCCCTGGCACAAGGTGGGACATGCAGCCTCACCTCCATCAGGCTTTGGTAAATCCCAGCTCACGCTCACGTTTCCCTCAGGTGCCCATGCTGGACTTGGGGACTACCAGGGACGGATGCGTGCATGTCCCCCAAGGCCTTGGGAAATGAATGTTTTTTTGTGGATAAACTTTGCTTGCTGCTGCAGGACGGTCTCTGGGCCAGTTTGCACCTACTCCTTGAGCACTTGAAGATCTTCCGTAAACTGCCCCAAAAAGGGTTTCAGAGATGCTGACTGCCTGCAAACCCATGGAGTAACAGTGGCACCAAGTGGGCATATATAGGAACAGAACAACTAAAGCACGGCATAAGGGGATGTTAGAGAAGAAATAAGTGTGACTAAGACTCACCATAAAGCTCTTTATGGTAAGGGCATCCCACAGTATGACCTAGTACTGGTGGAAGTCTAGCCCTGAACAGGAGGTTGGGTTGTGGACCTCCAAAGACTCTTCCTCCAACGTGGCTCGGGTATACCAGGAAAGGGGATGTAAAAGAGCAGTTTAGCCTCTTCTCACACAGCATCATCTACGGAGATCCTTCCCACCATCAACAGAAAGGAAAGAGACCCAGTAAAATGGAGACCTGGGAAAGGGGAGACACAGCACACATGCAGACTCTTGTGGCCTCTTGTCACCCACAATTCCTGGCAGTGCATCAGCAGGCAGCGCCTTCTGGTTCTTCAAACTAGCTTTTGGAGACCTGTGAGCAAACCCTTTCCAGTCTCCTTAGCCTCAGTATTTAAACACATCACCTTTCTCCTGAAGTTGGTGTCCTCCAGGGCCATTTTGTTCACTAATTCTAGGATCCCTGGCCACAGTGCAATTGGGAACTTAACTGACATGTTCAGTTCATATGGAGGGAGGAGGAACTTTCCCTGTTACTGCAACAGCTACAATCAAAGTGAGCCATCGGGCTTAGAAAGATGCTGATCTGAAGGTGCTCCTCAGGGAAACAGTAGATAGGCACCTCTCCCAGGAACAGGATGGGATGAGCCACACAGCCTTGCCCTGGGTTTTGGTCCTGTCCTTCTCTCCTCTTTAAGATGCGTCTCCCAGCCTGAGGTCTAACCATCCATAGCATCATCAAGTAGCCTGTGTTGGTCTGGAGATCATGTAGCCCAACCCCACCCAAAGCAGGTGCTCCTTGCTTGGGTTTTAATTAGTATTGACTGGGATGATGCTGAGTCTGATGTGGGGAGGCACTGCTGCAGCTGGGTTGACTCACTTGATAAAGAGCTTCTTCCCTCTCCCAGATGCCTTCTTTTCACACTGCCGTGAAAGTGCTGGTTGGAGCTACCTGTGAACCCTTTGGTGGCTGTGGCAGGACAGGGCTACTTGGCTGTACTGGGTGATGTTGGAAGACTGAGCCCAGGGGAAGTGAGGTGAGGCTCTGGGATGGGAGGGAATGGGAAGGGAAGGGAGAAGACAGGGCATAGGACCGCTGGGTAGGACTGAGGAAGTCCTTGCTATGTTGAGTGCTAAATGTTCCCCTGAGGGACTGGGAACGTTAAAAGAAGAAGACCCTGAGACAACGCTAAAATGCACCTTCTGACTCAGAAGATCCCTCCAAAAGCAGTTGGGGAAATGGCATCCTGTACTTGATGAGACTTATAGGCCCTTTTTCGACAGCTACTGGTGGTAGTGAGACTCTGGGCTGTGTGTGCCTTGCTCTGACCTCGCCCACCAATCCTTGTATTTGTCCATATTGAAACAAACCATTTTGAGTTTACCAGTACATACAGTGACCTACCATGGGGTCCCTCCTCTCCACTACCCCCAACCCGCCAGCCTTCATTCCCTCTGCAAGCCCTACAGGTCATTAGTCAGGTTTTATGTTTAAATAGTTGATAAAGTTAAATCCTAAAAGATTAAAATTAAATACCATGAAGTATTGCTATAATTAAGTGTTAAATCAATTATCTTATAATTACTCTTTATTTTTTACCCAGTTTTGATGCATTCTACTGTCTTGATCTAAATGTCATGTGTTTCCAGATTAAAAGCTTTACATGGCGTGCAGCCTTTTAGGGTGTAAGTCAGATTTCCCCTCCCATATTGGTGCCTCCTTGCAAGAAGCTCATATGTGCGAGTGGAGAGCTAAAGGAAGAGGGGAAAATTGACAGTTAATCACATTTATAAGTAAACTCACAACCTGATAAAAATTATCCCCAGTTAATTTGCATGTGAGAGGTGTGATACGGACAGGCTTGTGACTAAGAATCCTATTAAGTCTCCAGAAATATTGGCTTCATATAAACTTTCCTCTCTGCTTTTCAAAGTTCCAGTAATTAGGGAAACTTGAATCCTTTTGATGTTCTGATGGCCAGTTATTTATTATCTCTTGGATGTGATTGATCTGGATGTTCTGACAAAAAGACGGAGCATCTTTGACACCCCTTTTGCTTGTGCTGTGAGGAAAAAACCATCTTCATCATCCTCTGGTGTAAGTGCGGAGCAGCAATAGCTGCACCTTTCTGGTTAATTTAATTTTTTTCTATGGGAAGTAGAAGCCTTTTCTGTAACTCTCTTCTACTTGCATAAAGATATGGCTATTAATTTCATTTCTACGTAGGCCTCTAAAGTAAAGGGACATTTCTGTGAGGAGGAGGAGGAAAAGCAGGACTCTGAGGAGTTCCAGCTGCAGAGGCAGAGGAACTGTTTGCAGACAGATTTGAGAGCGCTGTAACTCTAGGAGAGGGATAAGGGCTGTGTAGAGGAGACGTGGCCACTTGGTCCTTTCTGCTTCGGTAGAGCTCAGCGATGCCGGGTGACAGCCACAAATAGCATCTGCAGAAGCACTTTGCTCCTGTTGTCTGATCAGACCTCCTTAGGGACGCCCCCTGCTGCCTTCCCTTTCTGTTATATACCTCTTAATTTTATTCTTTTATTCCTCAAGGAGAAAAAAGTAAAATAAAATCCAAGAACTATAAATTAAAGCAAAACCCCAGTTCGTGGCCATACCAGAGGGTGTTGCTTGTGCATTTTGCTTCTCGTTTTGCCCCGGCATTGATTCCCGTTCCCATCGCTGCTGACTGCGGAGCATCCTGCGGGACGAGCCCCGCTGGGCAGAGATGGCCCCGCTGCTCCCACGGCGGCTCCTCGCCTCCGCTCGCAGCCGCGCCGGGGACGAGGGCTCTCCACGATGCATTTTGCTTTTCCCTTTCAGTGGAGGAAAAACAAAAAACTCAAACCCCAATGTCCCAGAGAGTAAATCGCCTTGGAGGGGTGGCCCGCCCCCCCCGCCCGCGCCGCGCAGGGCCCCGGCGGCCGCCCCCATTCCCATGGAAACTCCGGCCGCCCCGGGCGGAAAGGGCAGGCCGAGAGGGGACAAAGGAGCTGGGGAGGGAAGCAGGAAGCGCCGGAAAGGAGGGAGGAAGCCGAGGAGCCCGAGCCCAGGCCCAGGCGAGCCAGGCCCAGGAGCGGGGGCACGGAGCAGGGGAAAGTTGGAGCGAGAGAAGGGAGAGGACGGGGCCGGGAGCCTGACGGGAGCTTTGTGCGGGGCCGGGGAAGCCCGGCTGCGGGCCGCCTGGGTGGGCCGGAGCTGGTGGGGCCTGCGCCGGGGTGTCGGGAGAAGCCGGTGGGGCTGGTTCGGGAAACGAGGGTCCTGGGCGGGTGTGGAGAGGACATCGGCAGCGGGAAGTCACCAAGTTGAGGAAGGAAAAGACCCGGGAGCAGCAGAGGTGGCTCACAGGTGAACGCATCAGTACCTCAGGCTGTGACGAGTGTAAGTCATAGACAGGATTTGGGTTACCAGAGTGTTGTGGGGTGGTTTGTTTGTTTTTCTCTTCCCTTCCCTTTCCTTTCCCCTTTCCTTTCCCCTTTCCTTTCCAGAGGAAAGAGACAAAACCCAAAACACTGAGATGAGAAGGAGCCCGGGGGTAGAAGGGGCTTGGCTGAGCCTGGGTGAGCAGCCGGCACAGCGCTGCCTGCCCTGGTCTGGGAGACGCTGGGTGGATGTCACCACTGCTCCCTGCGCCTGGAGAGGCTGGGAGCAACCCAGGGAGCATGGAGAAATCGGGCAGGTTGTGTCCATGCTGTCCCGATGTAGCCAGGTATCCAGGGTAAACTGAGATACAATGCCTTCACTGTAACACATGAACTGTAGCACTGGGGGAGGATGGCAATTTGCAGCTAAATTAGTAATTTTAGGGGTAAAATACTATTTTTTTTTTTTGTTTTAGAGAAAATAACATGATGCTTTGTTAGACTTAGGTGGACCAGCATTCCTTGAAAGAAAGGAGATGTTCCAGTCCCTTGACCCTAAAATCTGCCCGGAATACGTGCATCAGGAATGGCACTGCCCTGCTAGAGACATCAAACTCCATCACACCTAAAAGCTTTTTTGGGTCTCATGATGCTAGCAATACGCACAGGTGGGGAACACCAGTTTTCAGTGAAGAATAAAGAAAGAGGGACTGTTTTTGCCTTCTGGATGCTTCAAATGCAAGTATTGTTGCTATAGACTCTGGGGTAGGGATTTCTTAGAAACACCATCTTGCTGAGGAAATTTGCATATGAAATTTGGTTATGTTAATTGTACGTAAGTGCATGGAAGGTGGTGTTTCTTGATGGGTAAGGGTAGGAGTGCACCTAACCTGCTTTCCAGCGGGTGCTGGGAGCATCTCTAAAGGTGTGTTGTCACAGCCTAATTTGGGTGCCCTGTGATGTGTCTGTTTTGCAGGCTAAGGAACACCAGGGTCACAGCATCCTCCCTGAATGAGCCTATGTCTGACTGGCCTGTTGTTGACACTGCCACTAATAGCATAATATTAAGTTTTGGGAAGTCCTTGTAAGGAGGATTTTAACCTTGGTTTTTGTGGTAGAGATTTCCAGGTCCCATCTCTTTTGTAGGGCTGTGGTACCAGCAACTGTACAGTTGGGGGGAAAGGTTTTTTTTTTTTTTCCCAGATGGAGACTTGATCTCTATCTGCTGATGTGAGCTAGCGTCTCCAGTGGCTGTTGAGCTCCGCACAGACTGTTTGCTGCTTTACAGGTGGCTTCACTTCTGAGTACAGTGTTGGCTTCCTCCCTAGTGCCCAAGTGAGAGCCAAAATTAGGTTTTCTCAGCTATGTCAAGCCAGCAGGTATGGGGTGCCAGCCAGATCTTCTTGTCGTTATTTGTCCCTGAAGAGTTGGCAGTGTGGATGACTGAGGGTCCACTGCATCCTTGCTCACGTTCTTCTGTCTGCAGCAAATGATCTGATGCTGGGAGGCAATCAGGGATGAACTGTGGGCCAATTTACAACTTGCTTGGACCCCCTGCAGCTTTTTCACTCCCATCGCAATTCTGTGTGCTGGGGATGCACACATTATAAACGCTTCCCTCTCTCTATCTAGAGAGGGATATTACTCTTGTTTCAAAACATGCCACCCAACTTACTGAATTGGCATCTCCCAGCACCAAAAATAACGTACCTGCCCCTTGCTGCTCACTCCAGTCTCTGCTTTCCAAGTGTGTCATACATGGAGATAGCAGAAGGACGATCAGTACTTTGGGGAAGAGTGACCAGGCCATTGAAGGTACAAAGATGCCTGGCAAGTGGCCCAAGGATCTGAAGGTGGCATGTTGCTTTCTAGCATTCAACAGGGAGCATTTGGTGCCATGTGGCCTGTGGCCACGTCCTTGTGCCAGCATGAGTGTGTGCTGGAGTGAGGATGGGGAGAAGGCGAGAGGGCTCTGGTGGCTCTCCTGGCCGTGCTGCTGATCAGGGTGTGCAGCCAGTGGCATATTGGTTTCCCTGCATCAGGTAGTGCTCTTCATACTTTCTCTGTTGGAAATGTGTCATTTTCACCAGGACCTGCTCAAACGCCTGGGCCTTTACTGTTTCTGATGCAATTTGCAATTATGGCTGATTCGAGCAGGCTTTCCTTCAGATATTGAACACTAGTTGGTTGGTAAAAGTTTGAGCATGTGTGCTGCTGGGCTATGTGTTACCTGAAGATATGTGAGAGCAAAGGCAGGTTGCAGAGCTACAGCAAGCCCCAGTCCAGCTCCAGTCAGGAGGAATGGGGGTTCTTTCAAAACCCATCTGCCGTCCAGCCCCTGGGTTTTGGCTGCCCATAAAGCCACAGCTGTGCTTCTGAGATCGTTTAATTTCATACGTCATCTCCAGATTTCCTACTTGCTGACAAAAGCGTTAATGGCTTGAAAACAAGCACTGCTTTTGAGGTGCAGGCTCCCCAAATCACATTAAAAGAGCTGGTGTCATCCTTTCTTGTGAGGAATATGCATAGTGCAGCCACAGGCTGTGTGAGAATTTTTTTTCTTCCATTCCTTTTACTGGGCATGTTTAGTTTGGAGAAGAGGAGGCTGAGGGGAGACCTCATTGCCCTCTACAACTCCCTGAAAAGAGACTGTAGAGAGGTGGGTGTTGGCCTCTTCTCCCAAGGGAATAATGACAGGACCAGAGGAAATGGTCCGAAGTTGGGGCAGAGGAGGTTTAGATTAGATATTGGGAAGAATGACTTTCCTGAGAGGGTGGTCAGGCACTGGAACAGCCTGCCCAGGGAGGTGGTGGAGTCACCATCCCTGGAAATACTTAAGAAATGTGTAGACATGGCTCTTCAGGGCATCCTCTAGTGCCTGAGATTATTGGTTTGTGGGTGGGTGTGATGTGGTGGGGTGTTGTGTTTTTTGTTTTGTTGTTTTGTTTTGGTTTAGATTTTTTTTGTTTTTGAGGTTGGACTTAATGATCTCAGAGGTCCCTTCCAACCATGGTGATTCTCTGATTCAGTTCTGTATTGGTGCTTTATAACTTTGTCTAAGATTTATTATATGACTTTTTTTTTGAGTGCAGCCTTTGTTCACCCTGTAGATATGTATTTTTTAGACTTTGAATTTTCTCAGGTTATTGGTGTGATTACAGCACTACGTTGGCACTACAGTTGGTTCACAGAGTAATTTATTTCAAGGATTATCAATTTACTGGGTATCTCTTGCAGCAGGAGGGGTTGTATCTGATAGAAGTTAAATCCCTGCCTTCTTTGCCACCACTTCTAGCTGGATTTTACTTGTCAAGACAACTGTAAACCTTTCCAAAGCCTCAGAGCATCAGTAAAAGGAAAAAAACAAATTCTTTGTTTTTGCGTTAGATGTGCTGAGGTTGTTAGTGCTGGGCCTCTTCTTGTTAGCACCCTGTGATTTCACAGCCCAGTTTGTGTAAAAGTCAGTTCTTTGCCAGCCGAGAAGGGAGGCAAGGATGCTTAGCATAGAGTTACCAAACAGAATTTATTCTTTTTTAGTTTAGCTATGTGTGTAGCGGTACCTCAGCACAGAAGACACAGATACAGAGGAAAGCAGGGATTATGTATGTGACAATACAGCTGTATAGACTAGTCACGTTTTTGATGTTAAGGCGTGGGCTGATAGGTTACTGTTGCTGGCATAATCGGTGTGTACTTGTCCCTTGCAGGACGTGTATGTGCTTGTTCCGTGCAGGTGGTACACGCGTCACGTATGATCGCACATGTGTGGTCAGTGGTGTGATGATCTTCCTTGGTGTAAATCCTTGTCCCCTACAGGTGGTAGTGGTGTTTATCCTTGATTCCAGTCAGTTGCTGTTCTGTCTGTGGTTATACGCCTGGTTCCGTCAAAGGGTAAATCTTCTATTGTCATTGGTATGGGGTGTTCGCAGCTATTAAGAGCTGGCTGCGTCTTCAGGTCACATTGACCCTGAGGTAAAAGCTTATAGTCTCAGGTAGCGTGCATTCTTTTAAGCAAGTCATATTGCAATTACCATCTCACCTTTCACATTTGTCCCTAACTAAGGATTTCTCCCAATGTTTGGGAGTAAACAATACTCTAAAATTCATGCCGTTTAGAAATGCAGAATGTATTTGTTCACGACAAGGAATCACGTTATAGACTTTGATCAATTGATCAGTAGCTCAGCAGATGTAAAAGGATATTTTCTGTTCTTTTGATGTAATCTTAATTTTTTTTCCAGTGGAAGATGCACATAGAGAAACATTAAACCCTTGATTGACAGCTTGCTTAAAATAAGAACACGATAGCTGCTTTTTCTTTGATTTTTCTGCTCAAACCACAGGTTTCTGCATTTATCATCGTGACGGAGCTTTCTTCATCATTGTTAGCGTTCAGTGTTGTAAGCTAAATCCTCTTTCATCTTTATCTCTCTCAGCTTCTGCAACGAGGATGCTGTGATGATGCTGAGGGAGATGCAGCAATTAACTCTATGCCAGGATTTAGCTCTGCCCTCAGTCGAGCTAGAGATGCTGTGGAGAGGTTGCCAGAGACATGCAAGCCTGCATCCAGGTTTTTGCTGCATCCCTGCTGCTGAGAGAGATATAGATCATACCCAGAATTATTGCCCGTCCCTGTGGAAGAAGGGGATGCCTAGAGATGTTGATTTGCAAGGGAGATCGATCTGGGCACTGGGTTTTCACTCTGCCTCAGCACCATCTGTGAGAATGAGGTGTTGAGACCCCTCCAGTGATGCAGGAGCTGCGGGATTTTTCAGTTCTGGTGCCGAAGCTGCACTCACGGTGAGGTCTCTGTGGCGCAATGGACGAGCGCGCTGGACTTCTAATCCAGAGGTTCCGGGTTCGAGTCCCGGCAGAGATGATCTCCAGGCAGGTGTCTCTTTTCTTTTAATGCATCTTCTTTTCTAGGTCCCAATCCGTTACATTTATAGCACCCCTGAGGGCTTCAGACGGGAAGATAATGACTTTTCACAACACCCTCTCTACAGCTGATGCACGTAACAGTTGTGTGCTCCCTTTGTAAGGCATCTCTCTTTCATCAGGGTCCCCTTTCCTCATTCCTTTTGGTATCTCCTGAATAGCTAGGTGTTTTAACCCCACTTTTTCCCCTGATATTGCTCATGGGTCCCATCTTTGATACCTGTTTAAGAAAATGATTGTGCTTTCCAGTAGAAATCAGGCAGATAAGCAGCCTTCTGTTGATATTTCCTGTGATAAATGAGGTTAATTCCTTTTCAAATGCCTGGTGAAAAACGTGGGTCTATATTCTGAATTTCCACCTGTGGTGGTGTAGAACTCCTGGGTCATGTTGTGATGTCAGGACAAGCCAACCTTCTGTTCTTGTCCTGGTTACATCTGCAGTGGGTTGGGATGGTTAGGCATTCCCCAGCTGTACCCGAAACTCCTCCTGCCTGGACTGTAGTCCTCTCTGGAAGGTACCAGAATTATCTGACAAGAATTGTGGCCAAAACAGAAAAACATTGGCCAAAGTCAGTCATCTCTTGATACTATAAAGAGTGATCTTAAGTGAGACCCTTTGAGCCCTGCAGGATCGCAGTGGGCTGTGACGCCATGTCTCACCCTGAGCCGAGACATCTCTCGGGGAAGATTACTTGAGAAAATGTAGGTAGGCATCTGTGCCTGTCACCTGTGTGTGTCTGGGAAAGTGGCTCTAGTGCAACTGAAGCCGCCAGCGAGTCAAAAAAAGGCATATTTGTTCAAAAAATGCAAAAGTTCTAGTGACCTGTATCAACAACTGTACCAGAGATGGTGCCAAATAGTTTTTCCTCCACTCGGCTGTAGTCTTCACAAACCTTCATGAAAGAAGGAAGCTTTAGATTCTTATGCTAAAGGGTTTTGTCCCCTCTTAGCAGAATGTCAACTGCCACCGTTTCTCCAGGGTCGCCCTTTCTTCTGCCGAGACAGCACAGGACAGATGGAGAGGATCAGGAGTGCTCTGTGAGTACAAGGTACATCTGCGATGTGGGTCTGCATTTTTCCCAAGGTCCTTGTACTATGGACTTTGAAGTTAACACGAAGGATGTGCCAGCTCTCCTTCAACAGTTTTTTCTATGAAATATTTTAACAAAATACAAAAAATAAAATAAGGTGTAGTCCGGAGCGTGTTATACCTGTGCAAAGCTTACTTCCCTCCATTTATTTTCTCTTCCTGTAAGCATAATCTTCTCTTTCTGCATGCTATCTATTAAATGACACTGTGAAAATAATTTTTTACTAAAAGAGGGAAAAATCTTTGTAAGAGTTCAGATGTTCAGAAGAAGCAGGGTTTGTTTTCATGATGAAAGCTTTATGCTTTTTTTAGTCGCCACAAGACTTCTCACTCTCTTTGCACCTGTTTGTCAATCTTTGGGTTCTCGGTTGTAACAGTCGAGATGTCATAGAACCCTGTTCCTCTGAGTGTTAGGCATAGCCAAAAGTGTTGGCCAGTCCGCTGGTCCTTTTTGGTAGCCTGATGGATTGGAGCGCCGGCAATTTGATTCTCCCCTTCCGCCCCCAAAATAAAATCATTTGGGGAATCTTGCTTTTTTGTTTTCTATGCTAAACGAAACTTTAAAAACCAGTTAAAGTTGTATAATTTACAAACTGTCTTGCACTATTTAAGCTGCAACTTACCATGAAATTTATGAGGTCTACTTAAGCAGTTAGGTATTTGATCTAAATCTTTATAAAAAGGACAGGTAACTGAAGGTAATGTGTTCCCCCTCCGATATTTAGACAGAGTGCTCTGAAGTGCTTTATTTCTGTCTGGCTTTCAGTGGCACATTTCCCTGGTGGTACAGTAGCATCTCTCTTGGGCAGTGCCACTGGCCAGAGTCCCTCCATGTTGCGTAGCACACAAAATCCCCCTAGTGAAGTTATAACTACATAGACAGTGTAGGGTATCAATTCACGGTTGTGCAAGTTAAATGAGTGGCAAGAGAAAGCCAAATACTTTTATAGTAGAAGTATTTTTATTGGATGTATATAAATGTATGCCTTGTTGCAGCCACCTTGTGCTGCTCGACAGATGCCCTAGCCTGGGTTTGCAGCCGGTGGTGGAGCTGCCTGAGGGGAAGGGAACAGCCCTGGGTCTGGTCTTTTTGTGCATTTTGTTTTGTTGAATAAAAAAAGGGATGCATGTGTCTTGAGGTGGTGGTGGTGATGTCATTTGAAGCACCCCCAAAGTCACCGGCGGAGGAGCAAGTGAGAGGGGAATGGGGGAGTTATGTGGGGTTCCCCCCAAAAGAGGTGGGTCACAGCCTCAAAATGTCGGCTAATTTGGGGGTGGGGGTTATTCTGGTTAAAAAAATGTTAAAACCTGTAAAATATGGGCACGAAGCATTGAAATGGAGAACAATCTCTCATTTTAATATGTATTGGAAAATAATACTCATTTATGTGTGTAAAAAGACTTCAAAATAAAAACATCTAATCTCTAAGTATTCTATGATTCTATATTATATAAAGGAGTTTAGAATATGAAAGGAGTTTTAAAAGATTTATTTATAAAGATATATTAAAGTGTCAAAAGGTATGTCTAAATGGATAGCTAGTCTAATTAGATGTTCCATATAGTAAGTGTTAATATATAAGTCTAAATAGATAAATATAGAATATCTTTATATAGATTATCTTTAACAGATATTCTATATAAGTTCCTCCTGGAGGAGGAAAAAAAAGCAAACAACTGTCAAAAAAAACGAACCCAACAGCGAGTCTGCTGGTCCCTGCAGTGCACCAGCCACATGTGGGTGCTGGTGTCAGGTGCAGAGCGATGCAGCATCCCTGGGGCTTGTTCCAGGATGAAAATTCCTATTTGGCAGGAATTTTTTATTTCCCCGCCTTTTTTATTTCTTAACCCCCCCTGCCTTTTTTATTTCTTAACACCCCCCCCCCCCGCCTTTTTTATTTATTTCTTTAGGTGCACTGTATTTTCTTGGAGTTCCTGATTTTATTGATCCTTCCAGATGATGAAGAGGAGCCTAGAGACTGCATGATTTATCCAGTTGGCCGAATGACATGGTGCATCTGAGGAGGGTGATGTTGCGTGGAAGGTCCATGTTGACTTTTGTGATGCTCACTGTATGTGGAAAGGGTTGTTCCTTCTTTGCCTTCCCCTCCCTCCCCCCCCAGGTGATGATGAGGAGCCTAGCGACTGCAGGATTGATCCAGTTGGCTTTAAGAGAGCCAAGGGTCTTAAGCTGTCCTCCACAAGGAAAACCACAATCAGCTAAGTTGAGGGTCTGGCACTGGCAATTGTTTGGGGGAGGGAAGGGAGATGGTTGGGAGTTGCAGGTTTTTGGTGCAGAGACAATGGCCATCACTGCTCGGGCTGCAAATGGGGACAGGGCAGAGAGCTGGAAGCCCTGCCTGCCGGGAGGTGGTTTCGGTCCCTAGCCGGAGTGATGCAGGCTGAGACCGGTCACCGCTCATCACCCTAATGGAGGCTCAGAGCGGGCTGGGTGAGGAGGCGCCGCCCGGCGGCCGCGGGTGGGTACTGCAGATGAGGGGGCGCTCACCCAGCTCCCTCTGGGCGGGGCTTCGCGGCCTTTCCGCAGCTGGAGTGCATGCGCCGTTCCGCGAAGGCCGAACCAGCACCGGGCCTGAGGGCGAACCGGCCCCGCCGGGGCTCCCCGCCACCCGGAGCAGCTTCTGTGCCACCGGTCCGCAGCCACGGCTGCCCCGCCCGGCCCCGAGAGCGGCCATTAACACTCCGTTACCGGCTGTAACGGCGCACCGGGGCTCCCGGAAGTGCCGGTCAGTCTTCTGGGTGTCCATCTTTAGTCCGGGAGAAAACACCGGAAGCACCCCTCAGTCCTCCGGCGTCTGTCTTTATGGCCCCGCGGTCCTCCAGTACCGGAAATGCCTATCACACCTCCAGAAATTCATCTCTATGGCCTTTCCGGGCTACCGGAAGCGCCCGTCAGTCCTCCGGCGTCTGTCTCTATGGCCCCGCGGGCCTCCAGATACCGGAAGTGCCTATCACACCTCCGGAAGCTCATCTCTATGTCCTTCCCAGTCCTTCCGGCTACCGGAAGCGCCCGTCAGTCCTCCAGAAGGCTGTCTCTATTCCCCCACGGTCCTCCAGGACACCGGAAGAGCCCGTCAGTCCTCCCAAGCCGATCTCTATGGCTCCACAGTCCTCCAAGGCACCGTACACGCCGGTTGCCCGTCTGGAAATCACATCCTCCCGCTCTTCTTCCGAAAGTACAGGTGGTGCCCAGTGACAGGACAAGAGGAAATGGGCACAAACTTGAGTATAAGAAGTTCCACCTAAACGCGAGGAGGAACTTCTTTACTATGAGAGTGGTAGAGCGCTGGAACAAGCTGCCCAGGGAGGTGGTGGAGTCTCTTTCTTTGGAAACATTCAAAAGAATGTCCTGCCTGGACAAGTTCCTGTGCAACCTGCTCTAGGCAGATCCACCGGTGTGGGGGTTGGACCACATGATTTCCAGAGGTCCCTTCCAACCCCATATGAATCTGTGATTATGAATCAAACACAATATCAGAATACCACGTTTGAACTACCACATGTAGACACAAAGAGCAATTAAATTATACAACACATAAGGCACATTGCACAGGGCCAAATCAAGTAACCTGGAAGAAATCCCCATCAAGATATGACACAATATTCTGTCTAAAAACATGATATGAGCTCTCTGTTTTAATCTCTCAGCAAGCTGGAATTCAAACTTTTCAGACAATCTACCAGAGCTCATCGTACAGAGGTCTGTACAGCCGAGCCCTACATCCGGCACCAATAAATCTCTCCTGGTTTAGACCGGATTGACCCATCAGAATGACAGATGGCCCCTCCTTCCCCCTTTTACGGAAAAGAGAGGAAAGAAAGACATAAAAGAGATTTATGAGTTTAGGAAAAAATAAACTACCTTAATGAAAATATTAATAAATAATGAAATAATAAATAATAATGAGGGGAAAAATACAGTATATACAAAACCATACCAAGCTCCCAGGATGAAGATCACATCAGCAGCAGGCACAGGGGAAAGTCCCAGGCTGGACTCGGTAACAGACAGGAGGCGTATTCAGGATCTGGAGTCAGGAACGCTCAGATCAGGATCAAAGACAGGCAAAGAGGCAGGGTCCTCCTCAGACGCTGACCATTGAAGGAAGAGAGCTGACCCTTTGATCCCTCAGCTTTTATACTGAGCACAATGCAGATGGGATGGAATCCCCTGTTGGTCAGTTTTGGGTCACCTCTCCTGTCCACTCCTCCCTACAGATGTGACCCCTCTACACTTTTTCCACTTCTGACCCTCCAATGGGGCAAATAACAAATTTACCTGACCTTGGCTGTTACAGCAATTAGTATAAGCAAGGGCCTCTCTGCACACCTCTCTTTGGTGTAATCAGGTCTCATCACTGTAAGTGTGAACAGGTTCTGAAAAATGTGCTGTTAACTTCAGAGTTTAGTTAGAAGAGACCTAGCTTAAAAGAATAATTACTGAACAGAAAATGGGTTCTGTCTTACCTCAAACCAGGACAGATGTCTTTCTCAATCTAAGCCCCTGAAAAATTAAGTTTCATTACCCAACGGGTCTCACTGCTGACCCTGCAGAAGTAGCTGCAGTCCCAGAGCAGGTCTCATGACCTCCAGTAAAGGCCACCTCCTATGTTTAAGGCCATGCACCCCCCCCCAGGCGAAGATAGAAGAAAGAAGAGGTTTTGGCTCCTCCGGCTGCCTTTATGGCTGGGGGGGGGCTGTCCCTGCCCCTGCCCCAGGGGAAGGAGCTCATTCTGCTCTAGGGCTTCTCTGGAATACGGTCTCTGCTGAGCTGTTAGTGACCTGTAGCTTTGGGGGGCTCAGGGGTGTTTGGGTATCGAGAGGGGAGAGCTCTGAGGTAAAACCTTCAGGAGCAGGAAAGGTTAAGTAGTATATACAGCAGAAAGTAGATTTTTCTTTCTGGCTTTTTTTTTTTTTTTCCCCCCCTTTGGCATTTTTTTCTTTTTTTTTTGTTTTGCCCCTTTGGTGTTTTTTTTTTCCTTCTTTTTTGTTTTTTTCCCCTCTGGCAGTTTTTTCTTTTTCTTACTTTTGGTGCACCCTATTTTCTTGGACTCTCTGATTTTATTGATACTTCTAGATGATGAAGAGGAGCCCAGAGACTGCAAAAATGATCAAGTTGGCTGACTGACATCACACATCTGAGGAGGGGGCTGTTGCCAGAAAGGTCCATGTTGACCTTTGTGATGCTCACTGTTGTGGGTGGAAAGGGTTCTTCCTTCTTTG
>JAOQGH010000016.1:2189293-2199310 GCA_025769975.1 Gallinago jamesoni | reverse complement strand
TGTGGGCTCTCCCCAGTTCCAGAAGGACAGGGAAATGCTGGAGAGGGTCCAGCAAAGGGCTACAAAGATGATGAGGGACCTGGAGCATCTCTCTTGGGAGGAAAGGCTGAGCGACTCGGGGCTTTTGAGTCTGGAAATACTTCAAGGGTGGGTGTCAGGAGTATGGGGCTGGTCTTTTTCCAGTGGTGCCCAGTGACAGGACAAGAGGGAATGGGCACAAACTGGAACAGGGGAAGTTCCATCTCAATGTGAGGAGGAACTTCTTTACTTTTGAAGGTGGCAGAGCCCTGGCAGAGGCTGCCCAGAGAGGTGGGGGAGTCTCCTTCTCTGGAGACATCCCAAACCCACCTCGTCACGTTCCTCTGGGACCTGCTCTGGGTGGACCTGCCCTGGCAGGGGGGTAGAGGAGATGATCTCCAGAGGTCCCTTCCAACCCAGTATCACTCTGTGACTCTGTAACACGGATTTAAAAACCAAATCAAACAAACTCTCCCGAGACCCAAAACATGTTGCAACACCCAGTGGCTTTGGGGCAACAACTGTGACAAAAGAAGCAACGGGTTAACTTGTAAGCAGAGATTTTTTTTTTTAATTAAACAGAACTATTTATATATGTACAAAACCCAGAAAATATTGCACCATTAGAAGAAAAAAAAGGACATTTTACATCTAATCATCTGTTAAACACACCTTGTCCACCCTGCATTGGAGTTTACACCCTTTCACAGCGACTGTTGGATGTTACCGGGCAACCTGTGCCATCAGACACCGCGGAAATCCGCTGCTCCATGGACATCCCAGAGAAAATACCTTTAATCTTTCCACCCCTGCCCTTCCTCTAGGGAACAAATCCATCACCTCATCGCCTTGGTGGCCTTCCGGACCTCTCAAGTTACTCAGAAAAAGGACAAATTAAAAAGCAATGCTTCGGGACCGTCTCAGTCACAGTTTCTTTAGGGCTTGGTCGGCACCGTTTTCTGGGAAAGTCTCATGTTTTTTTGGGGCTCGATCCCCAGAACTTGAGCATGGAAGCTCCAGAGAGAACCATTCACAGCCCTATCCGGAGGGAGGGGAATTCCAGTGTTTTTAAATCTTTGACAACTGTAATCCAAGGGCTAAAGCTTCTCCAGCCCTGAGAGCATCTTCAATAAGCCAAGGCCCCGGGGTCCCGCGGGAGGCTGAAGAGTATGTCCGCTTTGGCGTTGATAAAATACGTGGCGAGGAGGGAGAAGACGAGAATGACAAGGCCCACCACCAAGGTGATTATCTGGGAAGGGAGGAGAAACACTCAGTGTCGTTGTTACAGACCTGCAGCACCGAATCGGGGGGGTGTCCTCTGCCAGAAAGCGACAGAGATCGGCTGGCTCCTGAGGCACCGCGTACATTGAAATTAAAATAAAAACAGAAATATACTCTGAGGACTTTACAGACTCAGACCAAAGCGACTGCGAGCCTGTCAGGTCAGCTTGCACTGGGGTCACCGCACATAAACCGATGTTTAGGAGAAAAGGTAAGAAAGTTGCATCATGGATAAAGAAATTAATGCGTTTTAAGAGTCGCACCCACTTTGCAATGATTTTTAGCAAGGATTTAAAGTAACCACTCGGCTGCTCCTGAAACATCCTGAAACTTTGCTGGAGTTCTCCTCCAGCAAAGAACTGTTGTTGCCTTCAACAAGTCGTTGGCAGGATCAACATCTGTCAATAGGCTCTGAATAACAGATTCCCTCCTGCTCAGTACCTCTCCTGAAGCCAGGAAAGTCTCAGGCCAGTCTAAGGCTTGGGCAGATCCCACCACCCTTCTCCTTGGTGGAACTGCCATTCCCAGTTTCCCCAGATGGCTGGGCTCAAACTGGGCACCAGTATCTACTGGTGTTGAGACACAGGCTTGCCTGAGGGTGTTAAAAAGACCCAGTGTCACACAAATAAATTGCTCAGATTTGAAATAACAATCCAAGGGATGCCTGGGCTTGCAGGGCCTTCAGGTGGCACATGATGTGACAGTGTATGACATCATGAACAGCCAACCAGAGGACACCAGACAGGCTCAGAGTCCCAAAGGGACCGGGCGCTTAACCCTTGTTCTGCCAGCACTTATTCCACCTCACACCCAGCCTGGGGGGCTGCTGAGAATCCCAGACACTGAACCAGAATCCCAGACACTGAACCAACGGCAGCTTTTGTCTGGGAAGGTTGGAGCCAAAGTTATTTCTGCACTTTTTAGAGGGGATTCGAAGCGCAGGAAGGAAAATGGGGCAACAGCAGGCACATTTTGCACATTGGGTGAAACACTTTAACAGCCGGATTCACCAGCTTCAGCCTCCCATGTTTGGGGAAGGGGTTAAGACTCCTGGCACTTCTACCTTTTATTCACAGAGCTCCTGGGACCCTTGATTATTCTGCACCATCTCAGCCTCAGTGACCACATTATTAACCTCCAAATGACTGGAGGTGGGAGGGCTGTTGCCAGCAACGGCTCCCTCTTTTTCAAGGACCAAAGCCTGGCCATTTTTCACTGGGATTCTCACACAGGACGATGGCACAAGATCTCGTAGCAAACTCTGAATTGTTTTTCCAGCTCTCAGGAGATGTCATTCAAATCTACCCACAGTTGTTTTCTTTTTTTTCCCCCTCTCCTTTCTTTTCTCTTTCAGACATGTACAAACTCACCTCTAGCTCCTTGCTGGCTACTAGAAATATTCGGGCACGGATCTCTTTCCACCGACTCTCCGTCCACGTGGAATACTCCGTGGATCCCCACTGCCGCAGCTCGAAGGCAGGAGAGAGCGCTTTGCTCAGGTGAACAGTTGACCGGACGCAGTAGGGGACGCGTGAGGTTGAGTTGGGGTCCAGAGAACCCTGCACCCAGGCATAGTCATACATCTGTGAAGAAAATAGAAGGTAAGAGACTTTACCTGAAGACAAAGGTGCTTTTCTGCCTCTTCTCACTCCAATGGCATCCTTTTGCCCACTCCTTCCCTGCCCTTGGCCATTAAGAGGCCTCCTTGGAGGAGTTTCCCAGTTCTGGTGAGACCCCATCTGGAGCACTGGGTCCAGTTCGGGGCCCCCCAGTTCCAGAAGGACAGGGAACTGCTGGAGAGAGTCCAGCGGTGGCTGTGAGGATGATGAGGGGCTGGAGCATCTCTGTACTGAGGAAAGGCTGAGGGACCTGGGGCTGTTCAGCTGGAGAAGAGCAGACTAAGAGGGCATCCCATCGATGCTGAGCAAGAGCTAAAGGGCAGGAGGGCAAGAGGATGGGGCCAGGTTCTTCTCAGTGGTGCCCGGGGACAGGAAAAGGGACAACGGGGACAAACTGGGACACGGGAAATGACTATGAGGGTGGCAGAGCCCTGGAAGAGGCTGCCCAGAGAGGGTGTGGGGTCTCCTTCTCTGGAGAGATTTCAAACCCGCCTGGATTTGATCCTGTGGGACCTCTATGGGCAACCCTGCTTGGGCAGGGGGTGGAACAAGGTGATCTCCAGAGCTCCCTTCCAGCCCCCACCAGTCTGTGAATCTCCCACACGTTATTAGGAGGAACAGAAAACATTCCCAACCAGTTTTCCTCCAAAACAGACACCATAAACTGGACAGATCTGTCCTTCCCTCTCATCCTGCTCTGATGGACACTTACTTCTCTCTCGCTGCTGGGTGTTTTTTCAGGGTTCAGACACTCTTCCTTGGTGAGGTTGACAACGGTACCTGTCAGGTTGGCCAGGACATACTGTACAAGGTAGGTGGTGTTCACAGGGCTGGAAACAGCGACGTAATGTTGGGGAACATCATCTGGAACAGGGAGAGAAATGGGGTTGATGAGGAGATGGCCAGAAGCAGACAGCGCTGTAGAGAGCTGCCAGGTCACACATGGGATCAAACCCATCCCTGTGTTTCTATTCCCTGTGTTGCTCTTACCACCCAGAATTCCTTTTATGTCTGGTTTAATGATGGACTGGAACCAGGAATTGTTCATTTTAATCAGAAACCCAAACAGCATCCGAGAGACCTGGGAAGAGATGGAAATCGGTTTAATCAAAGAGGAGAGATTTATACAAACAGGATTTTACCAGCTTGGTAAGCTGGTAAGATTACTTGGCTGACAGATCTTTCCCACTACGAGGGCCAAGAGAACAGCAAAGGAATGACTGTATGTCACAACTGTATAGAATTCAGGACTAAAATGTGAAAGTTGTCTTTGATTCCAGATGCACCAACTCCTTAGCCTATCCCTGGGGCACACACATCGCTGTTTCACCTCAGCTTCCTCTTCTGCTTTGCAGAACGAGGATAAAAGGAGCCCTGTTTTGTAAAAGCCTCGTGAAGCTTAATGTCTGCCCCGAGATCAAGAGGAAAGGAACCAGAGAAGGGTTTTTTCATTCAGCTGTGGTGGGGAAAAGGAGAAGGGGGGGGGCCAGGCAGAGCCCTCGCGGAGACAGACAAGACAGCATGCTGTGTAAACACATATAAACAGAGACAGAAGGGAAGTACGTGAGGGCTCATTGGAGATGCCAGGGCCTCAATTCCATCTGCTCGTACCGTTTTTGGATCTGCCTGAATAGCAGAGGTGTCGTTGGCTCCCCCCGCGAGCCGGTAGAGAGCACGGGCGACCACTGTGGCGACTTCTGCCAGGGACTGCAAAGAAAGAGCGCTCCGTGTTAATCAAGACGGGCAGATCCGGCAAAACAAGCAAGGAGAGTGAGCCAGAATCCACACATCTATCAAAGCCCCTTCCATCACGCTAGCATTTGAGTGCCCGTCGCTTTTGTCCCTGTACAAAACGCTCCCATCTTCTTTCTGCCCTCTTTGGAAACAGCTTTTCACCCCCTCTCTCCCCACAAAACTCCGCATTCACCCCAGATAAAAAAAAGCTAAAGAAAATGCAAAACAGGAACCTTGGCTGTGTCTGTGACATACTCCAACATCTCCTCGGGGCTGAGGCCCTCGGGGTATTGCATCCGGACGTTCTCCGGAGTGTCGTACATGCTCTGGTAGTATCTGAAAAGGAGGAGGCAAATGGAGGTTGGGCAGGGAAAGAAACCACAGGGCACGGAATTCAATTCAGAGTGTGCCTCAAGCAAACAGTGGGAGCAGCCTCCTGGGAGCAGAGATCCAGCCCTGCCAAAGCGCTGCCCTGCCACACGCTCCTTAAACCATTTAATGAGGCTTTATAATTAACTTGGCCCTTTCCACAGCTTCTCCCATCTGAGGATCTCCGAGCAATTTACAGGCTGTGATTAGCTTTCAGGTGGGCCACAGCCCAATCTATTAAACGGGCAGAGAAACTGAGGCAGGGACAACCCGTGGAGAAGGTCCTCCGGGAAAAGGGCTTTTGATGCAAGTCGTGCCAGTGGATTTTATTAACGCCTTACCTCGAAGGGGGAGAGGAATTCCAAGCGAACTCCAGGAGAGATTTACATCAAGGCATCTGCAGCACAAGCAGCTGAACTGGGAATTGGGCGGTCTACGCTCCTGATGTTCCCAGTTAAACTGGCACCGATGGCTTAGTGGTGTTTTTTTTATGGTTTAGTGATGGGTTTTTTTATCAGTTAGGTTGATGGTTGGACTAGATGATCTTAAAGGTCCCTTTCAACCCAGACAACTCCATGATTCTACGATCTAAAGAGGGGTCCCACAGCAGAGGGCTGTGCTTTCTTCCACCCCAGGTCTTCTCACCCCTCTAGAGCAGTAAAGGCGAAAAGGAAGCCACTTCCCCTGGATCACTACATCCTCAGAAACAGCAGGGAAAGATAGAAAAGGAAGGGAAAGAGCCGATTTGAAGAGTTTAGGGAAGAGGGCAGAGGTGTATGTCTGTCCTCTACCCCACATCTCCACTCCCAAAGACCAAGAGGAGCAGGGGATCCCCAAAGACCACACTGAGATGGGGTCATGTGGGGTGAATGAAAGTGCCCTTTCCAATGCCTGGGGCTTTCTGCCATCACAAACAGAAAAAATTAAAAAAAAAAAAGAAAAAAAGAAAAAAAAAAAAAGGCAGCCAGCTTCTGGAAGAACAGATGAGGCTTAGGCACGCTCAGTTGCCATTTGCTCACCTCTGGCTTCCAGCCAGCTGTGGGGAACATTTTCTGTACAAAACTGGATTTCTTTCGGTTGTCAGAATAATTATGTTGCGCTTGTTCAATTACATGGCACATGTCTGCTCCCCGGCTCCCCCCGGGGTACAGCTCTACATGTATGTCAGGCAGCACCCCCCCAGCAGAAGCCTTGCGGGAGCTCAGGTGCCCCCTGCTGGCTCCGCTGCCGTTGGCCATGGGCCACCTTCTGCCCACGGGCCACCCTTTGCTCCCTCAGCCCGGAGAAGTACCTGTTTTGGAAGGCAGTTCTGTGGTCAGTCAGGACCACTCCAGGGATGTGCCGAGCCCGAAGGAAGCGCTGGAAGGAAGATGGGGGAAGAGGCTGCGAAAACCCAACTTCCTGCAGAGTCACATTTGCTCCCAGGCTGCTGTTACTCAGGATATTCAGCAAGTTTCTAACCTGAAAATAGAGAAAATGACACTGTTTGAGAATCATAGAATGGTTAGAGCTGGAAGATCATTGAATTCCAAGCCCCCCGCCCTGGGCAGGGACACCTCCCACCAGACCAGGTTTCTCTAAGCCCCATCCAACTTGGCCTTGAACCCCTCCAGGTTTGGGGCAGCCACAGCTTCTCTGGGCAACCTGGGCCAGGCTCTCACCACCCTTACAGTATGGAATTTTTTCTTGTATCTAATCTAAATCTCCCCTCTTTCAATTTAAAACTATTACTCCTTGTCCTATTGCTACATTCCCTGATAAGAGACCCTCCCCATCTCTCCTGTAGACCCTCCCCATCTCTCCTGTAGCCCCCTTCAGGTACTGGAAGGCTGCTGTAAGGATTCCAGGGAGACCTTTTTTGCTATTCTCTTACACATTTAGTTTCTCTGGAAAGGTTAACATCCTGATCATCTGCAGCAGGCTAAAGATCCCACAGAATTTGGGATAGATGAACAGCTACTTTCTTACCTGCACTTCAACAGATTCATTCATCCGAGATACGGGGTCCGTGTGCATCCAGAGAACGGAGTCATTCCTCAGAGCCACCTGCAAGAAAAACCACAAAACATCCTAAATTCAAAACATATAACCATGGAATGGTTAGAGTTGGAAGGGACCTTAAAGATCATTGAGTTCCAACATCTCCCACCAGCCCAGGTTGCTCCAAGCCCCCTCCAACCTGCCCTTGAACCCCTCCAGGGATGGGGCAGCCACAGCTTCTCAGGGCAACCTGGGCCAGGCTCTCACCATCCTCACACCAAAGAACTTCTGCCCCACATCTCATCCCAATCTCCCCTCTAAATATACATAAGTACGTGAGACTTGCAGAGCAGGGAAGTCCAGTCCAGGAAATAATCACAAACCAGTGAAAGGCTGGCTGGGAAAACCACAGCTAAACAGGGAATTAAAAAAGGTCCCTTAAACTTGTCCCACACCTGATTCAACTCCACAAATGAATGAATGTTGTCCAAGCGGAGAGGAAACTTGTCTTTTTCCATATCATACACCATGCGTGAGCTGCCAATGTAATCAAAGGTCTCCTGCAAGAGGAAAATAAAGAAAAAAATCATATATGAATTACATCGGGGTAGCTGTCTGGCACAACAAACAGCCATATTTGAGAAGCTGAGGTGAACCACACCCAAGACTTTGAGGGCCACCAAACATTTCTGACGGTGCCTGGCACGCACCAAAAGACCAAAGTAAATATTACGCTGTGTCTGGCTCCAAAGACAAAGGTACTGAAGGATGGAGCAAAGGACAAAAAGGAAGGCAAAGAGCTGAAAAAAGGGGGAGAGTTATTGAATTCCACAAGAAAGGCAGGCACGGAGACAAAGCAGGACTTCAGTGAGCTTGTCAAGGGAGCTGCAAGAAGCTGAACGGGGCCTGGGGAAGAATGGGTGCCCCCAGGAAGAGAACCCCCATGACAACAAAGGGCAATGAAGCCACCAGACTTCCCCCCCCCTTGACTAATTTACAGCCAAGTCTTCTCATTCCTCCTCCATCTTGGGAGCACGACAGAGAATATCCTCTCCAGAGCACTGTGCACTTGTGTCCCGTCCCCCCCCCAGTGAAATTCTGCTGAGGAGGGTGAATGAAGGGAATCACACGGCCCCAGCACGAGGCTGTGGGAGCCAGTTTCACAAAACCACACAAAAGAAGCCATGGATGTAGATGCCTTGAGGGGAACATCAGCTGTTGGCCATCAGTCCCTCCTCCATACGCTTGTTCTGCTTTTCCACAGCTGCCAACTCCAGCACTGGGCTCTCAGAAACGAGCTACATTTCGCTGCTGTCAACACATATATTTTTAATCTAGCCTTTTTTTCTGGGCTTCATTTCAGAATTTAGAGCCTGGCCGTCGCATCCTTATCCTGATCGGGGGGGGGTGCGACGTACAGACAGACACACTGGGAGGAGGCAGGAGGGAAAGCAGAGTTGGAGTCATTCATCCAGAATGAAACATGGGGCAGAATATGGGCTGCCCCAGTGGAAGCTCCATCTGCTGTCGTTATCCCAGTGCAATTAAGAGCCCGTTCTCACCGGGGGGAGCGGAGAGAACCACGGTGTGGGGAGGCAGATAAATGACTCGGCGCAAAGAGTGGGGGGAAAAAAAAGTTCATTTGCAGGGAGCCAAAGGCTGATTTGCCATCTCAGAACAAGCCAAGTGGTGGAGCGATGCCACCGCTCTTACCCCTTGGAAGAAGGTGAACATGATATTCCTTTGCAGCAAATGAACATCTGACGCTTTATGAAGGGCTTCGGCAGCGGCCAAGTGGGTGACAAAAGAGGTGACAGCACTCTCTGCCCCAGGTGCGATGTTCCAGAAGAAGGAATGGCTGTCAATCTGTAAGCACGAAAGGGAGGAGTAAAAAAACGTGCACACAGAGAGAGGAATATTGTATTGGGAAGGGAAATCTATCACCTCCCTCCCATCCCGCTCATCCTACTGATATGGGAACGACCAAAGCACCTGGACTAATGAAATTTAAAATGCTAATTGCATTTTTGTGGCTGTCCCGAGGCCTCGGAGCCCTGCCACAGCCCCCAAGACTTGACCTGAAAATGGAGATTATTGAGTGTGCCGTGATTTTAGTGCTGGCATGACTGCGCAGCACGAGGCTCCGAGGTGGTGACAAAGCAGGAATTCTGAGCTGGCATCTCTGGGGGGGCGTGTAAAGCGACGGGAAACCAAACTGCCAGACTGGGAAGGGAACTTCTCTCCCTGCTCTGACACCGACTCACTGCTCGACACACAACACAAAAAACCACCACGTGATTCAGCCTCTGCCTCCCCAAAAGCAGGGATGAACCAACCCTGCTGCCTCCCTCTCCGCGACACACTCTAAGGATGTGAAATATCTTAGGGAAGCAGAACAGACACAATAACTACTTCTTCCTTGTTTGGTTCCAGCAGTGAAGGAAACACTGAAAAAAAGTCTCAAATAACAAGACAGAAAGAAAGAAAACACAGAATGTTTATACTAAAACAACAGATAAACCTGCCAACTACAAGGCTCACGCTTTCAGAAACATAATAGTAAGATCTAAAAGGTTTGGAACATGGAGATAAATTAAAATAGGTAAGAAAAATATATTCCCATGAGACTCAAAGCCCCCATCCTTCCAGAATCCTTCCAGCCCACACTCTACAAAGGAAGATTAAGAGGTACCTACTCGTGTAGCAACAATAATAACTTCCTTCTCAGGATCCACTTTGCCGGAGGAATTGATGGGTTGCAAAGTGCTCCAGACGTTGTAATCAAGAAGAGGGTCACACACAACCTCTAGGAAGCAGAAACAACATTGCTTGTGCTGAGAGAAGAGCAGGGACAAGTAAGAAATGAGCTTTGGGGTCAATCATATCTTATCAGAGGTTCCAGCAGGGGGAAAACTTCTGCTCAGCTGCTCACCAAGCCCCTCTCCATTATCTATCAACAATCCTGGTCAACAGGAGAGGTGCCGGATGACTGGAGGGTGGCCAATGTGACGCCCAT
>JAOQGH010000016.1:2133822-2146016 GCA_025769975.1 Gallinago jamesoni | reverse complement strand
TCAGCTTCTGCTGCCGCAATGGCAGTCTCTCTTGTCCTTTCATATCTCAGCGACTTGCGTTGTCTCCTGCCATCCTCTTTGATGTCACATTTTTCACAGTCCCGTGTCTCTCTCTGGTCAGTGGTGGCACCTCGCTCTTCCCGTTCATGTGTCTGGCGGCTGCGACGCTCGTAGACCTCTAGCTCCAGCTCACGTTGGCGATCGACCCTCCTCTCTCGTACTACATCTTTCCTCCTTTCATCATCTCTTTCTTCCCAATCGTCAGTCTGAGTCATGTCCGTTTCACTTTCTGAATAGTCAACTTCATTTTCATAGATAGCTCTTACTGGCTCCGAAGTCTCGTAGTACCTAGTTTCCAGTTGTAGCGGTTCCTTAACATATGACTGATGTGGGCATCTTGAATGCAGATATTCAGGCTCACGTGGCTGGTGGCTGTTCTCTTTAAATGCTTTTTGTTCCAGGTCACGTAGGTGGTAGTCACTTATCTCTTCTTTGACTAATTCAGGTTTACGTGGCTGACTGTTACTTCCTCTATCTGCTTCTTGTGGCCGCTGGTTTTTTTCATCATATGCTGGTAGTGCTGCCTCATGTGGCTGACGGCTACTCCACCGGTTTGGCAGTGGTTGAGGTTCTCTGGTTTGGCTGCGACTCCTCATATCTGCCTGTTGTTCTGGTTGATCCTCTTCTTGATTTTGCCTCTCATATTCCTCCAGTTCCTCCTCTTGTTCTTTCACATTGCCACTCTTGCAGCATTGTACATCTCTTCTGTCTGGCTCCGGTGGTTGACGTCTTCTCTGGCTTTTCCGTTGTTCATATAGCTCTTGGCTTCGTTCTTCATCTACCTGAGGGATTGGCTCCCCCGGCTCCTTTCTTTGTTTTGTGTAGTTTCTGCTTTTTGTGTTATGTTGCTGGTGATGACTCTCTGTTTCCTCTAGTATTTCAAGCTTGTTGACCCTGGTTTCTCGTTGCAGCTCATATTCACTGGTGGCATGATGATCACCCTCACAAGTCTGTTGTTCCTTCTCTTGGAGCGGCTGACGGCTCCCTCTGTTCTTAATTTCAGGCCCTTGGCGTAACTTACTACTGGTTGTCAGCTTTGTTCTTTGCCGAAGGCATGGTCCCTTCGGCAGGTACCAGTAGCAGGCCTTAGCCACTCTGAACATCAAAAGCAGGAACTCATTAAAATCTATTTCCCCATCCCCATCCCACTCCAGAAACTGCAGAATCTTGTCAATTGTCTGAGGGTCATGTGGCTTCTGCAGGGAAAACACACAGAGGGAAACAAAAAAGGGATTTTAGCCTTTCTGCTCCTTGTCAGAGAAATGCAGAGACAGGAGCAATTGCTATCTTTTCTCCTCCATCTCTCACACTTTCACAGCACCAACTCCATGTCTTTATTTTCCATTTTCCTGGTTGATCCCTGGCTGTACCTAACCATCTCTCTTCTCTTAGGGATATGCTTTGTCCCTTCACCAGATGCAAAAAAGCAAACTATCCCTCACCAGGGTTCCGTTCTCCAGCTTTTGCCCATTTTCTCATGGCAGAATGAAATGGAAGAGCTATCGAAGCAGTTGGTGCAAAGAAACTCAACTGCTGCTCCCCTTTGGTGAAAGCCTCCCCATCGCACTGTCATAAAAATTGTCCCCTCTCCTGGGAGGAGGAGATTTTGCAGTTCCTGCTCTCCGGTCTCAACCTGAAACCCTCCCCCTTGCACCCGCACTCACGGCTATGACGTCTGCAAACTCCCTTTTGATTAATTCTTTCATCTTCCTTCGGCTGAGTTTGGAGCAGTCTCCGTCTTCCTCTGCATGTTGGTGAAAGACGCTGATGATGATGGAAATACTGTCTAAGAAGCGAGACATCTTCCTGCAGATTCAAGCAAGCCTGCAAGAAAAGAAGAAGACCTAAGGGTGGGAGACTTGTTTGTCTCTGGGCATGAAAAGGAGAGAGAATTGCTGGGGTCATTCTACGTGTGTCAGGCTGCGTGCGATGGGCTGTGTGTCTGGTCCTGAGCCGTGGTGAGCTCTATTTCACCAGAGGACTGGGAAGAAATTCAAGTGCTTAGGGGTTTTAGTGGGATGGGGAGTGTCTTCCAACTTGTCTGTTGACGTCTTTGAATGATGTTTGATAGGGGATGGCAGGATGCCTGCATTTATGGATTGCAGGGAGGGGACTAGGGATGATGACTCAAGAGATGCTCCAAGAACGCATCCTCATGGAGCTACACCAGATACTTAGGTTTCCAGGACCCATGCTGTTGTCTCTGCCTGACACTGAGACACCAGCTTCTCTGGAGCAGGTTAGAGGATGTCTAACGCAGCGCTGGCATGGCCTGAGACAAGATCTAGCTGGGTCAGAGAAGGTAGAGTGCTTATAGGGAGTTATAACAAGCCTTGTGGCTGATGCTCCTGTCACCTGTAGTAACACAAAACAATCGATAAAGGTTTCTTTACAACATGAGGTCATCGGCAAATAGACTTCGACCAGAGGACAGTCAGATCACCTAAGTCAGAGTTACTTATTTAATTGTACTGGGAGCTGCTTGGCAGAAAGTGCTCCTGTTGGAGCTTTTTGTCTGGAAACCTCAGAAGCCACCTCCTTCCTTCCTCCTTGCAGGATCCCCAAGCCTGTTATCAGGCCCATCAGTGCTGAGACCTCAGCTGGGGAAGCTGAAGCTGTGCCGCGGCTGCTTTGCTGCCTCTAATGTGCGCACACGCATGAACACACGTGCACCCCTCTGCTTCCCAAATCCTGGCTTTTGGTGTGTCTGTAGAAACCAGAAAATTTCTCCAATCTGTTCGTTCTGGCTGGGAGCTGTCTCCAGACCAAAGAAAGGCACAAACCCCAGCTTCTCTCCCTTGTTTTCCCTTTGGGAAAATCTACCTCTACTCATGGACACACAATGAGAGCATGAATGTGTCCCAATAACAAAAGCCAACACTTCACTGGAGAGAAACGCAAAAGACTCTCGGAAAATACTGCGGTGGGAATGAGGCTGCCACCCAACACAAATCCCATAGAAATAACATGCCCTTGCCCAGCAAAGTGTGTGTTTCGGAAGGAGTGACTTACCCAAATCACCAAGGGGATCAAGTGGGATTCCTGTGAAGCCGTGAGGAGTGATGGGGCGACCCGGGTGCTTTTATAGGGTCCTTGAGGGAGCTGCAGAAAGGAGACACCCTTTGTGGACATTGTCCTGATTCATCTTTGGCCAAGCCCAGCTGCACCTTCACGTCCTCAAACGGGTTATTTAACTTATCATCCCCTTACCTATCATTTTAACCCAGAAATAGCAGTTGCCATGTGGCAATCCAGGCACTGGCTGGTTCCACCTAATCCAGACTGTAAAGTTATTTTACAGGATGATTATATTTCAGATTTTAAAAAAATCTAGAGTGGCTATAAAGTGTATTTATGTATTAATGGGAGTATACCCCATTATTTATATTTATATAAATGTGTGTTTGCATAGGCATGAATTTTTATATGTATAATACAGACATGCAACGCATAAAAATAGTACCGGAACAAAATTTTGAGGATGGGGACAGAAGGACTGGTGATGGCAAGACACAGTATGAGCAGATCAGGGACAGATGAGATCTGCATGACCAGTGGTCTTGGTACTGCAATACCAGATATTTTTTTGTTCCCTTTCCGTGCAGTTCCCTCAGCACCTTGGACCTGAGGTCCATGGGGTTTGGGTCTGGTTTTCGCTCGCAGGACAGAAGACCAAAGAGCTATGAAAATGTTGAAATGCAGGTTCAAAGCAGTGAGATCCCCAAATCCTCCAGCTCTTGGCTTGTGTGACGTCCATGGAGAACACGCTGCAAAATGTCTTGTATTTTTGGTAGCTTCTTATTAAGGAGCTTTTTTATTATATTACGCAGGGTTTTGTTGGAAAAAGCCCAACCACAAGTAGAACATGTTTAAACAGTGAAGTTTGCAAAATTAATTTTTGTACAAGAAAATGTCTGTTCAACAAGCAATGACTTTTCATTGAGAAAAATCACGATCAAAATTTATTCATATTAACTGCCTTCAACGAGTGACTTTCATTTCAATTTTGCTTGATCTTTAATTAAAAATAAAAGCAGAAGCCTCTCTGCTGAGAGGTCGATTCATGTTGAATCTTCATCTGGTTGCCCTAGGCAGCTCCTGCTGTAATTAATTCTACACCCTCCTCAACCTCCTTTTCCTCCTTTTTTTTTTTTTTTTTTTTTTAAATCTTTTAACAGTAAATTAATTAGAGACCAACTGATTTCATTATTCACCCCGAACTCTCCCACTGCACAGAGCAAATAAGGAGGACACCAGCCATGCCACCTGGGCCCCTGCTCTTGGTTTTGGAGGTAGGATGCTGCCTTGACACGCACAATGGAGACATTGCAGAGAGCCTCCAGAGCATGAACTTGTCACGCAGCCTTGGGTGAGTGGCTCATCTGGCCCATCTCTAAGGTAAGATCATACTGGGTGTAGGAGCCTAATTAATTAGTGCTGGTAACACCTTGGGGATACTCACACAAGTGCGTACAAAGGATTGTTACTAACCATACTTCATTTTTGAGCTTTTTTTCAAGATTAAATTATACTTGTGCAAATTATACCCCATCTGCGGGATAATAATACCCTTGGGAAACTGTAATTTTATGGTAGATTGGAGTTATTATTAAAATTAGAATATTACAGTGTGGCTTGGTGTCCTGTAACAGTCAGTAATCCCCTCCGCAGGGGCTGGGGCACCGCGGGACGGTTGGGTGCCGTTTGGGTATCGACACGGGAGAAGGTACGTCGCATTTCGGCCATTCTCGCCCCCTTCCCCGTGCTTTTCTGGGGTCAAAGCAATGCGTTTCGAAGCACTGAAACCCCCTTTTCTCCAACAGCTTGATATTCCCCAAAGGCGTTTTCATAAGATGGGATGATTTTGAAAAGCTGTTACCCAAGAGGTTGGGCTCCATCCTCTTGCTTTTTACCCAGTTCTGCACCCATTCCTGTCAACATTTATATAGGGTGACCAAACTGGTATTTCATTTAATCTTAGAGGAACTGGGGTCCTTGTGGGACCTTTTCTCTTCCAGCACCACCCAGGCTTGTGTAGGTATTTGTGTCAATGGGATAATTTTCATGTTCTACTTGAAATGAACCAAAAAAACCCTCTCTTAAATTCAGATATGACACTCCTGATGGTAAAAGTAATGTTATTCAGAATACAGCATATAATTAACATGGCCCTAACAGGATTTGCCTGAACTGGGAGGTAATTTTTTTATTGATGCTGGAAAAAGTGGTGTGTGATGGACAGACAGACAGACTATAGAGGAATGGTTGGGTCTGGTGATTTTAGAACTTAAGCCAGGACTAATAAGAAGCAAAGAGCTATTTAACAAACCTCTGAGACCTGGAGTGGGGCCAGAGGAGGCCCCGGAGATGCTGTGAGGGCTGGAGCCCCTCTGCTGGGAGGGGGGTTGAGAGATTTGGGGGGGTTCAGCCTGGAGAAGAGAAGGCTCCTAGGAGACCTTGGAGCCCCTTCCAGTCCCTCAAGGGGCTCCAGGAAAGCTGGGGGGGGACTCTTGATGAGGGAGGGGAACGATGGGATGAGGGAGAAGGGTTTGAAGCTGAAAGAGGGGAGATTGAGCTGAGCTGTGGGGCAGAAGTTCTTTGGTGTGAGGGTGGTGAGAGCCTGGCCCAGGTTGCCCAGAGAACCTGTGGCTGCCCCGTCCCTGGAGGGATCAAGGAGCAGGTTGGAGAGGCCTTTGGCCAACTTGGTGTGGTGGGAGGTGTCCCTGCCCAGGGTAGGGCAGGGCAGGGGACTGAGTGGTCTTCAAGTTCCCTTCAAACCCAAAGCATTCCATGATTCTATTTTACAAGAAAAATAGAATTCTCTGGAAAATATAATGTTTTGAGAAATATCTCAGAGGGATTGGTGTTTTGGCTGATAGGTGGTGAAATTTAAGCCTTGAATCTCCCATTGTGTGTCCACAGCTGTCATGAGGTAGATCAGAACATATTTTTGCTCGTAGGTGTTATCAGTCATAGAGCAGACTGGTGTACTTTGTGTCTAATACATGAGGACTTTTAAACCAAATTGTTTTTGGGATGCGCATTCTGGGGATAGTTTTGAAATGCTGGTTTTTCTGATTCAGTGCTCAGCAAATTGTGAAATTCTAGGGTGTCCCAGAGGAATGACGTTTTATTTTCCAGTGTGGTCTCTGCGTGCTGCTTGTCACTGGCCACAAAGCAGGAGGTGCGGGTGCATTTATCATGTGCTGATTTTACTGATAGGTGGCAAGTGAAAGATAGCATGGTGAAAAACAGGCTGAGCATCACCCTTCCCTGCGGGCTGCTGAGTCCTGGACCTGCCTGGTGGTCCAGAACATCTGAACTCCCTAATGAACCCCACTGACTTCACAAAACTGCTCATGCCCTCGGAGTTACCCACGTTCCTATGTGCACGTCCGGACAAGTGCCCGAGGACCTGATACCCTGAACCACCTGAGCTGACTCTGACTCTGAGATTGGCTCCATTTGTGCACGGTTTGTATGTCAGCTCTTTTGAGTCCCAGCTCGACCTCCCAGTTGTTGCTGGGACTGGATGTACCCGAGTAATCCTTTTTCCCTTGTTTAATATATCTCCGCTCCTTCCTTTGGAGACTTCCATAGCTAATAGGGATTTTTGATCTTCATAGCATGCTCCACATTCCCCTTGCCTCTGAGACTATTAAAGAAGTGAGATTAAATAGGACAAAGCCCTCCCATTTGGTGTTAAGCAGCTGTTTGTTCTTTCGGCAGCAGACATGAAAAAACGCCCCGGAGCAGATGGATGCTGCAAGGAATCCATTCAGCTCTGCCACGCTGTTGTGTTAATCCAGACTTTCTACCCCCTCTGAAGACATCTCTTGCTGGGACGTCACATCCCTGCCCACGGGGAGCAATCGATTCACCTCGGCTAAAAGGCAAAGGCGGCTGAGAGGCAGCTCCTTTAGGTTTTCCACCCCCACGAGGCACCTGCCTCTTTGCAGCCTTCCCTCCACCTGCACCCTGGAGCAATCTGGCCACGTGTTGTGCACAGGATGGATGCTCACGCAAGGGACGGGCCACATTGTGTCACCCTGGCTGTTTTCTCAGAGCTGGGCTGAGGCCACGACGGCAGGAACACACCAGGACACTGTGCTGTTTTATCTTCAGTTTTATTACTTTGCTTACACAGGTAGAAGCAGCCTGAAACAGGGTGACAGGGAAGGTCATGAATAGCCCAGGACAAACCAGGGGAGGTGAAACCCAGGGTCAATAAGGAATGGGACAAGGGATGACAAATAGAAATGCAAAAACCAGAATGGGACAGGACAAAATGTACCCCCTCACAGGGGGCAACAGCCTCACTTCAACCTGCCTTTACTGCTGTGGTGGCCACTGGTACAGAGACTGCAGGACCTGTTGGTTGATAATGGGTTGTTTGTGCTGATGAGCGTCTTGGTGCTGTTGTGCTGGACCAGACGGAGCCTCTGCCCCGCTGTGATTCGGCTTCAGCACCTTGGATTCAGGGAGCCAATGGAAAGCTGGGTCATGGTGTGGTCCCTGGGGCTTGGGATCCCGATGGGGGCTTGTACCACGCTGAGGGGGCAGCAGCTTCTTGGTCGTGTCAGGATTGGAGGCCTCACAGACATGGGTCTTGTTCTTTGGGTCACTTCCTTGTGTCTCAGAGAGACAATCCAGGTGCTTCTCTGATGACTTTGTCTCTGGACTCTTATGGTGGTTTGAGCCCTGACCTGGGGCCTTAGTTTCTTTGGTCTGGTGGGTTTTTGGGTCCTGTTTTGGTGTCTCAGTCTCTTCAACCTTATGAGTATTTCTGTTCTGCCCTGGGTTTTCAGTGTCCAGAATCTCACCTCTCTTTGGGTCCCCTTCTGGTGCTCCAGTCCTGTCATCCTGACGGTTGTCCCGGACTTGCTTCTTTGTCTTACCCTTCTGGGTTTGATGGTTGTCCCAGTCCTGCTTTGGTGTCTCACCCTCCTGGGTTTCACGTTTGTCCTGGTCCTGCTTTGGTGTCTCACCTTCTTGGGTTTGACGTTTGTCCTGGTCCTGCTTTGGTGTCTCCCCTTCTTGGGTTTGACGTTTGTCCTGGTCCTGCTTTGGTGTCTCACCTTCTTGGGTTTGATGTTTGTTCTGGTCCTCTGATGTCTCACCCTCTCGGTTTTCATGGGTGTCCTGGTCCTCCTCTGGTGTCTTACCCTCTTGCTTTTCACTGGTGTCTGGGTCCTGTGTCTCAGTGTCCTGACCTTGATCGCTCACACCCTGCTTGGGGACCTGCTGGTTGTGGGAGACCCTTCCTGCTGTGCGCGGCCCTGGTGGATGCTTCCCACCTGCCTTCTCTTCCTCTGTGGGCTCTTGACCATCTTCCTGCCCCTGGCCGGGCTGCAGTGGTTTGTAACAAGCCTTGGCCGTGCGGAAAACCAGGCTGAGCAACTCTCTGAAGTCAACCCTGCGGTTGCTGTCATCATCCAGGAAGCGCAGCACCTTCTTGACAGTTTTGGGGTCCTGGGGATTCTGGAAAGAGACAAACGGTGTTGGTAAAGCCCATGAGCCATTTGTGCCTCCTATGTAGGAGCACTTAAGCAGTCACAGGGCTGAAATCCAGCCCCATGACCCCTGCCACTGTGGCCTGTGTTGCTTCCCACACCAAGTTCTACAAGCTGATAGCACTGGGAGAAGGAACAGTCTCTTCTCTTCCCTGAAGATCCTGGGATTTGAAGGCATCTGTGCCTTTCCCAGGGAGCCTGGTGTCCCGTGCACCCTCCTGGGAGTGCCTGGCTTTACCCACCCCAGCCCTGCAGCCCGAAGGCACCAGCGGCGGGGCTGGATCCTCACCTCCATCATGTCCTCAAACTCCTGCTCAATGAGCTGCCTCAGCTCCTCCCTGCTCAGAGGGCTGCAGTTGCCATCACTTTGGGCACACAGGTAGAAACCACTGATGTCATGGATATTTTCCTTGGTCTGGGCCATCTCCCTGCAAAACTGGGGCAACCTGCAAGAAAAACACAGAGAAAAGGGGGATTTTTATTTTCTTTGCCTGGTTTTCAGTTGCTCTTGAACAACACAGCTGGACAGACAAAGAAGGGCACAGGTAAGACAAAACAGTGTAAGGGAAGAGAAAGAGAGGAAGGAAATCACAGGTGAAAAATGGAATCCAACTGCAGAGATGGCTGGGATTGAAGACCATCAGGTGATGGCTGGAGAGGTGAGGGACAGCCAGAGCTGAGGGGGGAACACGGTGAGGGAGAAGAGGAAAAAAAAAATCCCATTTAGCTATTTCTGGAGCAGAGCAGAGCCATGAATAGAGGTCATCTCTTCTAATAGTAGTGTAAATCCAGATCTCTTTTTCCATCTTCTTTTTCTTTTTTTTTTCCCTTAGGAGGGCTCAGCCATGGCAGCTCCAGAGACATCCTCACAGTCAGAAGGACTAGCTTTCCTGCTGGTAGCAAAGTCGGACAGTGTAAAAAGTGTGTCCAGGCTTACCTGGGCGAGTAGCAGGAGCGACGAGCTTCGGGAGCGTAGTCTGGAGCTGATCAGCTCTCGTCCGTCTTATATAGAGTTCAGGATCACAGCCTGCATCTTCCCCAGGAGACACCCCTTCGACTGGGAGACCTAAAACATCTCACATCCAATTACATTGTCAAGCCCCTGTCTTCATTTGTCTCTTGCTCATTAACTTCTGCACTGATGCTTTTCTCTGGAGTTAACACATGATCCTTCCTAAGCTCGCCCCACCTGCAGACACACTTCAGAGGAATTTAACAGAAAAGGCTATTTTTACCACTAGAGGATTTAGTTTAAGGTGATGCCTGAGAAACGCCCGAGACTCTTGTGTTTTGTGAGAAGGAGATCTCCAGTGGCTGACAGGCAGGGGAGGAGACCGCCTGGGATGATTTCATGGTGAATAAAGAGAAAAGAAAACAAAGGAAGAAAAATGAGGATATTGTGATGCATCGAGAGGGATGTGATCGCATCAAGATTAATGTGATTCTTTCGAGAAACTCCCTCTTCTGATCCCAACGGGGAGGTAGGAATTGAGCAAAGAACTCTTTTCAGCAGAGAAAGCTTTTCAAACAGTGCCACCAAGCGGCACTTGGAGCAGGACAGAGGGGTGACATGGCCTGTCCCAGAGCCAGATGGCAGCTGGGGACTGTGGGCTTGGGGGGCTGAAATCGCCCCTTTACCAGAAGGAGAAACTGAGGCACACGGCAAGGAAGGGACTTTAACTCTTGGTGCTGCATCCAGCACCAGCCCCTGCTGCAACCCTGTGGGTGAGGCCACCAGTGGGTTAACTGGGAACCCCACAGACCTAAATGCAGCTATTGCTGTTTGCTCAGGAAAATACATTTTACATCCCCTTATGCTGTCTTATGGCCCCCCAGCTGCTCCAAAAGCAGCGTGATATGAAATTTCCCAGGCACTTTGAGTGCGACTTGAGCTGTGGTCACTATAGCTTTCTATTTTTTAAAGTCCTTTTTGTGACCAATACGTGGCTAATAAGAAAGACTAGGAAAAAAATTATATCGGAAATCCACATGGCTTTTAAAGTATGAAGTGTTTTGGGCACAGAAAAGAAAATACATCCAGTTTTGTGTTAAAAAAAGCACTTTCAGGAAGATACCCTGGCTTGTTCTGGACAGGGGGAAGGTTCATGGGTCCCACTTGTGTGAAATCTTCTCAGGTACATTGGGAGGGGAGAAACACGGGAGGAAGTGGGGTCAGGAAGGCTTTGTGTGCTGAGTCCTTGACCTCAGGGATTCTTTTTCTCTCCCAGTTCTGTCCAAACCATGCCCTTTCTTTAAGCTGAGAGGTTTCTTACAGATTTTAGTTTTAATCCCAGGTGTGATCAAGCAGCTCTTCTCTCAGCTCCAGAGGTCAGTACCCAGGGAGGAGCCATCATCTCCTCTTTTTCTTTCTTTTTCTTTCTTTTTCTTTCTTTTTCTTTCCCTTTTCCCTATCAATCCACCTTCCTCTGTGTTTCCACGTCTGCCTGGAAACACATTACTTTCCTCAAACACATGGCACGTTCACTGCTCGCCTCCTCATTAAGCTGCAGTGAGGGTGGGGGGCAATTACTGGGGCACCTTGGAGCAGCAAAAGTGTTTGGGGTGTTCTCACTGAAGTTATTTCTGGTCAAACCCACCCAGACCCTGAGCAGGGCGGTTTCTCCTCTTGTAGACAACTGTGGACAATAACAGGTTTGTGCTGTACAGGAGTTCCTACGTGCTTTGTGAAGCAGAAAAGGTTAGAGGGTCAAACAATATGTGAAGAAGTTAAAAGCGCTGCAGAACACAAAAGGAGGAAAATGCTGTTGTGAGGGGAGCTTGCAATAAATCAGGTTGAATCCAAGGAGGGGAGGGCAGGTGTTTCTGAGCCCTGGGCTAATGAAACCACACCAAACCTCAGCGGTGCTGCCTTGAGAGCTGGGAAATAAGAAGGGGGGGGTGCTTTGCACAAACTCACAGTTGGTTTGCCATGGTGCTGAGGGGTTTTGAAGAGGGCTGGGATGGGGCAGAGAGGGGTTGGTCTCTGGAAAGAAGCTGACCTTCCCAGGAGCTCCTCGCCAACAGAAAAACAGCTTTTGTGCTGCTCTTTACCCTGAAAACTGCTCTTCCAGCAGAGCCAAATTGCTTAATAGAATTAGCTCGTGGTGCCTTTGGCTGAGATAAAGCTTGAGCTTGAGATAAAGCTTGAGCTTGAGCTCAAATTTCTCTGTTTTCACCCAATATCAAGAAGGGATAGCATCCTCTGAGGCTGTGCCCCATGTGCTTATGAGTTCCCAGGACCTTCAAGCCACCCTGGAAGTGGGGGGGGGGTGGGGGTGGTGGTAATGCTCACCACAGTTCAATTTCTGGGACAGGAGGGGCAGCATCTTGCTTTAACATAGTTGATCGGCCTGTGATGCCACCCACACTTGAGAGAAGAGTAAGTACTTTAGGAATTTGTGTTCAAAATGCATGTTAATCAGGGCTGGCTCTCCACGGAGGATTTATCACAGAGACATGGAGGTAAGGGGCACGGCGGAGCGGAGGAGGAAACAAGTCTTCAGCCCTTTGTTTACTTGGCAGACTCACTCCACTAATATTCACGTATTTGCTGAAGGAGCTCTGAGCTCACCTGTAGAAAATGTGCCAGGGCACTGGGCAAACCAGCTTCTCTGGATGGGC
>JAOQGH010000016.1:2118719-2133722 GCA_025769975.1 Gallinago jamesoni | reverse complement strand
TATTTGCTGAAGGAGCTCTGAGCTCACCTGTAGAAAATGTGCCAGGGCACTGGGCAAACCAGCTTCTCTGGATGGGCAGAGCATGGATCCAGACTTAGGTGAAATGTTCTCTGGTTCCTTCCTTTAAGCAGTTTGGCCACTGACTTTTATCATTCCGCATTTTCTTCGATTTCTTGGGCAAAAAGATATTGTAAGCAGGCTGGTCTGGGTGTTCACAAAAGGGGAAGGTGAGGTTGCCTGGGTTGTGGACTGCCCAGCTGGGATGGGTTTGGAGGAGTGATGTGCACTGGGGCTGGGTGAAGCTGGGGGTGACACCTGGCTCACAGCAGTGCTGGGACTTTGGTGTGGTCATTCAGACCAAGACACGTCAGAAATGCAGAAAAAAAGAAAAGGTGGAAAATGTAAGTGTTAAGCAAGAGCTTTAAAATAATTTAGTAGCTGTTATTACCGCCATGGTGATTGCTGAAGATCTAAAACTTAGGTCGTGCCCAAATTTCATAGAAACATAGAATGGTTAGAGCTGGAAGGGACCTTAAAGACCATCCCATTCCCCACCCTGCCCTGGGCAGGAACAACTCCCACCAGACCAGGGTGCTCCAAGCCCCCTCCAACCTGCCCTTGAACCCCTCCAGGGATGGGGCAGCCACAGCTTCTCTGGGCAACCTGGGCCAGGCTCTCACCATCCTCACACCAAAGAACTTCTGCCCCACATCTCATCTCAATCTCCTCTCTTTCAGCTTCAAACCCTTCTCCCTTGTCCCATCGCTCCCCTCCCTCACCAAGAGTCATGGATTCACAGATTTGACAGAGTTGGAGGGGACCTCTAGAGAACATCTAGTCCCACTCCCCTGCTAAAGCAGGATTGCCCAGAGCACATCACTCAGGACTGCATCAAGGTAGGTCTTGAAAATCTCCAGAGAAGGGGACTCCATGATGTCTCCTGGCAGCCTGTTCCAGTGCTCTGTCACCCTTACTGTAAAGAAGTTCTTCCTGATATTTGAGTGGAACTCCCCATGTTCCAGCTTGCACCCGTTCCCCCTCATCCTATCGCTGGAAACCACTGAAAAGATTCTAGCTCCATCATCCTTCAACCCACCCTTTAGGAACTTGTAAACATGACTTGAGTCCCACCTCCGCGTTCCTGGAGCCCTTGTAGGGACTGGAAGGAAAGTAGACGAAGGTGATGCTGGGAGGGAAAGGGGCACAGAAGAAGCATTGCCAGCAGTCCGGGGAATGTGGTGAGCATGTGTCAGGCAGTGGTGGCAGGGACTGGTGTTGAACTGATGATGGGTGTTAGGACTTGGGGGGTTGTTTAAGGTCTGGGGCTCCAAAAGGTGGGAGTTAGGTCAGGGCAGTCAGGTTTCCCAACAAAAAATAAAGCAGGAAATTACTGTTTATTCCTGAGTGGCTTTGATTGTTCCTGCTCAGCAGGGAAGAGCTGAGGTGTAGGTCAGTGGGTGGTGGAGGAGGAAAAGTGCTGCACTAAAGGTTTAATGGGAGAAAGCATTTAAATACGGGATTTGGAGAGCTGGGAGGCTTCGGGGCTGAAGTGGATGGGGCTTGCTTTGGGAGGTTAAAAGAAAAAAAGCAAATAAATGCCTGGTTGGTGCCTGTATCCATGGGACCCCAAGCTTTTATCTGTGGTTATTGCCTTCTGACCTGCCTCCTTTGTTTTTTTTCCCTGTTGTTTCCTTCCTTCTTTTGCCTGCTGAGGGCAGTTCACACTGAAGTTCAGGCTTCCCTCCCTTTTCTTGCCGCCTTCCATCCACGAAAACATGATTCCTAAACTTTCCCAGGGCTGGAGCCCATTATACAGCGAGTTTTATTGCTACATCTATGTCATTATCAGGAATTAAGCTAATTGCAATAAAATGCTTTATTTTCCTGTGCTGCCTAGGTATTTCAGCAAGTTACTTCTGTTGCAACCTTCTTTATTGCTAATTCATTGTGACGTTAAGAAGTGTAATACATCAGCTTTTCTCTAATACACGTTTCCACTTTTTTTACATGTTAATGAGCATATTTAGCATATTTCTTCAGAGATAATTGGATTCTAAGACTCCCTGTGGTAAAGCACTGAAAAGCCAGCTAGCGATGCCTTTAATATCTAAAAGACTCTTTCTGCATTTGAATAATCCCACAATTAAAATTAGGAATTAATCTCTTGGCTGAAACAAGGCTTTTGAGGATACTTTTCATGTTTTGAGATGGTTTTAAATACATATGTTAACTGTACTTATGGAAAAGTTAATTAAACCTTTCCTTTGCATTTTTACCCCAAAAGGCACAAAGGGGCCCAGGTATTTCAGATTATCTCATTCCTCTCACCCATTGGTCCTCCTTGGGGAGGCAGGATTTGTCTGTGCTTCCTTTGCTCAGAACCTACCCAGTTGGCTGTTTTTAATTTGAAATGTGGAAGCTGTCACTGAGTAAATTGTTTTTTCTGAAGGTGCAAAGGAACTCCCAAGTTCACTTCAACAGGTCTAGTTCTGGAAAAGGACAGAGAATGATGACGTGAAGGCAACCAGCCCATAGAATCTGAAATTCTGTATCTTAATTTAAGAAAATCTTTAGCAATTTGGGGCTAAGAATAAACCTAAAATGGAAATAGGGGAGGGAGGAAGGTGAGGCAAGATTATCCCATGTTTACTGTATGAAGATTCATTTCATATCTGCTTTCACTCTCAGGAGGAGGACCTCCCGTGAGGCAGCATGGCAGCCTTCATCCATAAGTTTGGGAATACTGTTAACGACCAAGACAAAATTAATCACACAGCTACTAATCGTTACCTCCAGCCCAGAGGACTCCGAGTCCTGTCTTTTATCTGTCACCAGAAAATGAGCTTTGACGCTACTCGTGTATTCCTTTCCTTTCAACTTCTCTGAGCTCCAGCAAAATGTGTCCTCCTGTCTTCCCGTGCTGTGCATCACCAGAAAATGCTGCGTGTGTGCATGCATGGTCACACGTGTGCATGCGTGCTGTGGGTGCCACAGCCAACTCTGTGTGTGCACAGACACACCTGTGGGCAGCTGGCTCAGACGTGCTCCCTGAGCCAGCCACAGACTTTAGCGCTGGAAAATCAGCTTCTGGGCAGGGCTCTGGCCATGGACCAGCTCTTTGTGGTTGGGCAGGTGTAGTAGCCTGGCTGCGAGCACTCCTCTTTGATTTTCTTCCCCTACTCTATCACCTTGGACTCAGAGCCATCACTCCTGCCATGCATGGGGACCATGGAGGCAGTCACAGGTCACTCCTGCCACCCATGGATCCTGCTGGCAGCGGAGGAGATGGGCTGGGCTGGGGCAGTTGGCACAGTTGTGGTCTCTGCTGGCTTCCTCCACTCGAAAGCTGAGGGTTTGGTGGAGATCTGAGTCACCTCCTGTGGCCGTGGTGGAAGTGAGTCATGGGCTGCACTCATTTTGTCTGCTCCCCTTGGTGGTGGGGACAATTTCAGTGCCTTTGCCCGTTAGCTTCCTCACTGCCTAGTGCATCAATGGGAGAATTTCTGTTCCTTTTGCCAGCTCATTTTTGTGGGAAGCTACAATTTTGGGCAATGGCTTAAAGTCTTCACTTAGTGCCTTCTATGGTTGGGGTGGAAAGTTGCTTTCTGCTGTTCTAAAAAGCAACTCTGGTCACCAAGGAGTGACAGCAGGACAATCAAGAGCAGGTGAAGAGGAAACAGCTAAGGAGTGCTCAGCGGTGGCTTCTGCTGCAACAATGGGAGCCTTATCTCAAGCAGAGGGTGGAAGGGGGCAGAGAGGACATGTTGGGAAAAATGCCCTGATAGAAACCCCACCAAAGCCAGGCTGGCAGCGTGGTGGATCTGGCTGGGCAAGATGCTGCTAGGGAGAGGAACGAGGCGTTGAGTAGGGCTGGCACCTGAGGACTGGAGTGGGTGCTCTGGGACAAGACAGAGCTTGTCTTGGCAGGGATGTGTATCTGGTGGTGGAATGACAGCCCTCAAGAAGGTAAACAGTGCAGGTTTGGAAGCTTCTTCTGGGGTAGCAGGAGGGGGAAAGCTGGGCTGATGCACATTGTGCTGCCCAAATTGCCTGCAGGAACACAACTCCTGCCTGCCCTGCCCATTCCTCTCCTTTTATTCCAGGGAGATGTACAGACAGGGAAATCACCTGCTTGCTTTTATTCATAGAGGTTTATCTTCCTTTAGCTGGACTTTCCCAAGAAATAATGCTTCTACACTCCAGATTTTAATATCCCAACCTATTATTTGTAAGCAAATTTGACACAGTGGCATGGTTCAAACAAATCCTTAAATCTTTACGAGTTTCACAAAAATTAGTAGAGACTTGGTTAACTCTGCTGCAGTAGAAAGGTCTGGTCGGTTCTCCCTTTGTTGGGCTGTTGGACACAGGATAGACGGTGGAAACCAGGCTCTACCAGTTCTGCCTGTGGCCTGCCTTGTTTAAGAGCAACAATTCTGTTTGTTTACTCTGGAAAGGCGGACATGGGGAAGATGTGCTGGGCTCTGGCAGGCTCCCAGCCGTTCACAGAAACTTCTTGCCCAGGTGTACGTTTGTGCTGAAGTTTAGAACTGTGCCCTGCTCGAAATGGAGCCATCTGCAGCCCACAGGCAGGAGTCACCTGGTCCTGAACCCAAGGAGATGCTGGACGGGAGCCTGAAAACCAGAGGGGATAAAATGGGATGAAGAAATGGTGAATTCAGAGCTGGTAGAACTCATTACTTTTGTTAAATGCTTCACTTAGTGCAGTTTCTGTGGGTTTTGAAGACCCGGGTGTGCTAAGGGGTGCTGACCTCTCTGCTTTTTGTAAAGGGTGGGAGATACTAGTTTTGGCTGGACTTCTCAGTCTCCTCTCTGTGCCTGGAAGACCCTCTGGAGCTGGTGACTCAGGCCAGGAGAATGTGGGCTCCAGACTGGCAACGTTCACAAATGCAGACGTGCGGCAGTTGACCTGCTCTGAAGGACCGGCTTCCTAAAATGACTCACCTGGCTCCATGAAATAAGAAGTGTCAGCCCTGGGGTTCTTCTCATGGTCCTTCATCTCAGTACCACCTGAGGTGTCCATATGCGAGCTCTCAGCCTTCTCGGCCATGCCTGAGAAATGAAGTCCTTGACTTCTGTTTGCAAACAAAGTTTGGCCCAATCCAGGTTGGATGGGGTTTTGTCCTTTCCTTCCTCTCCGTAGGAAAGGGATAAATTGCTTGCTGATATGTTCGGAATGCCACAATCACACCTGATGCCTCTTTTTCATCTGAACCAATTACACTCCACCCTGATGATGATGAGGTGTCACAAGGCAGGAGTAATGACAGATGAGTGAGGGGAGGAGATCATGGCGAGGGGAGCATGAGAACTGTCAAAGGAATGAAGAGCTGGGAGAAGTCCGTGAACAAGCTGCTCATGAGACTTGAGATGCAAACAGAGTCCATCCCCAGGTAGCACAGACCAATAAAAGGCTCTGGCTGGATCTGGCCTTCCTGCTTTACCACCAGCTCTGCAGACCTGGGACTGGGATCAGGGCAGCCCAGCCACAAAGACCATCTCTGCCTTGAACAAAGAAACACTTGCTGAAGTTACAGTCGATGCATCCAACAAAAAGGAATTTTTTTTTCCTAGGTTTAATTTTCATATAAAACGTGACATATGTATGGCCCTGGATGGACTATTGGGTCCTTCAAAGAGCTAAAGAAACCTTCATCTTGGTCTTGAGGAACACTTCCAGCTTAATGACGCTTGAGGAAAGCAGACTCACTTCCTCACCTGCCGAGCGGCTGCTGTGGTGGAGGAAATGGCTCAGTCTCAAGGTCTTGGTTTATTGTTGGTGGTAAGCACTCGGAAGCACCCAAGGTGACGCCAACAAGCTCTGAGCATCAGTAGATGGGTGTCTGAATAGCGAATGTGCTGGGCTGGAGCATGCTACGTTGGCATAACCGTAAATGTTGGGGTTGCCAGGGGAAGCGGCAGCCGGGGCGGTGCAAGAGCGTAATGAGAAGTTATTTTTGTAATGAGATTATGTGGGAGAGGACAACAATTTGTAAAGGACAGTCTCGTCATAGGGTGTCAAAAGAGCGTCTCGTAACAATGAGCAGAGCTTCTTATCTGGCTTTGTAAGCGCACATTTGGTACGGCAGCAAACAGTGTTCCTCTGCTTATCATCGTCTCTGGTTCATCTTCAGTTGTCTTTTTTTCCGTTACTATAGGCTGTCTTCACCCATGCTTGATTTATAGGTGTTTCCAAAGCCTAACACTGCAGATCCAATCTAACTCTCGGAAGAGCCTTATTACAACATAATGGGTGATAGATGTAGTTTCAGGCACAGTAATCTGTTGTAGTGTCGTGAGAATTATATCTGTTGATTTATTTACCGGGGAAAACCAGGAACAGCTGACAAACTTTTCAGACTCATCAAGATTTATCCTCTCAATCCAATAAACTGCGATTATTGCTACACTATAAAGACTGGGTTTAGCTCTTTGAAAATACACACAGAGCGTTAACACATAGAGATATTTTATCTGATGTGCGCATGGAGGCAGAAAACCCCTTTCTAACAGAGGACTTTAAAGACCCAGCAAACAAAGTGTCATAATCCAATAAAAATGGCTTTAATTGAGCAGCCGTTTATGGACACCTGGGCTGGTTCTCATCATTTTTCCAGGCTGCCCTGAGCTGGATCGGGCTCCTCCTGCAGCTGCAGCAAATTGCTGTATCAGCAAAAAGCAGCTGGTGACCAAGTGCCACCAGGAGTACGGAGAGCCCTGGATGCCAGTGCCAATCGGACGGGGCTGCTGGGGAAGAAATATCAGATGAGATATTAATTACACAGTAGGCAGCTACAGGAATAATTGGTGTATCCTCCCCCACCCTGGTTTTTCTATAACTCTGTAAGAGATTTATTCACCTCCTGCATCAGGTTGGCGCTAATATTTAGAGACACAACTCCAGTTCCAGGGAAAGCTGTTATGTGATGAAGATTTTTAATTATACAGAGTTTTACCCAGTCTTCATCTGGACATTGTGCAACAAAACTTTCATGTCTCAGCATTACTCTTCTCCTGGTGTTTTCTGTCACTTCTCTCTACTCCATGTTTGCTCTTTCTTCACCTTAAATGCCATCTGGCATTTTATATCTCCTTAAAAGACCTTTCTCAAGCTATGTTAAAATGATGCCTTTAAGCTCCTTTTCTCAATATTCTCATAAAAATTTCAATCTAAAAGAGTATTAAAAAAAAGGATAGAAAACCTGAAGGCAAAATCATAACTGAATTTAAGACAGACTCTGAAAGTAGTTATTTATATGTGGGAAGTAAAAAGGTTGAAGATGATGAAACGAGTCTCTGTGAATGCAATTAATACTTGCATTGTGCTTTTGCCATCATTATTGCAGTTAATATTAGGCAATAAAAATAAAAGCCATAATTAACAGGTGATTGAAAAGTATTTTTTATTTAACGTGAAACAATTTTCTCTCTTGCTGTTACACATGGGAAGCCAAGAGACTCACCAGAGGAGGTCTCGTTTATGCAGGGAAGCCTCTTCTTTGCTGGTTGCCCACTGATGCCGCTCTCATTTCTTGCCTCGCAGCCAGTTTTGACACCTGGAAAGGCACCGCTCCACGATGGCGGCAGTGTGGGTGTTCAGGCGGAAGGGTGCCCGTGGGGGTGGGTGGACGCTGGCATCCTTGGCTGTGCCCTTGGTAGACTTGGTGTCCGTGGGATCGGCGGTGCCCTGGGGTGTGCACAGCTCCACGCTGCCCTGGGGTGTGCATGTCCCCGTGGGTTCTGCGGCGCTCTGGGACATGCAAGGCTCCATACAAACCACGCTTTGGGGTGTGCAGGGATCCACGCATGTAACCGAGCACTGGTTGGGGCAGGGATCACCAACGATCACACCCTGAGAACTGTAGGGCTCCTCTGGGCAGGTCTCGAGCACCTCAAGGGTGCAGGGCTCCACAGATGATATGGCATATTGCAAGGGGATGTTTTCCATGCAAGTCCCAACTGTCATGGGGCTGCAAGGCTCCACTGGCAAGATGGTTTGCTGGAGGGAGGAGGTCTTCACACAGGTCACAATTGTCTCAAGGGTGCAAGGATCCGTAGCTGAGGTCGGCTGCTGCACGGTGAAGGTTTCCACACAGGTCCCAGCCATCTCAGGGATGCAGGGATCCACCAGTGAGATCTCATGCTGGAAGGGGAAGGTTTCCACGCATGTCCCAGCTTCCTCAGGGGTACAGGGCTCCACCACCAAGGCTGTGGGCTGGAATGGGAGGCTGGTCCCTCCTTTGCTTTGAGGGGCATCACAAGGGATCACTGCTAGGCACCCACAGGCACACACAGGCCCGGGGACAGCAGGAGGTGGGCAGGTGAGCCCAACCTGAGGGCAAGCCTCCAGGCAAGTGGCTGCACTCTGACACGAGCAGGGGTCCACCTGGAAGGTCTGCTCAGGACAGGGCTGCACGTCCTGCACAGGGCAGGCATCCAGGTCCACCATGGCACACTGCGATGGGCTCGTGTCAGTGCATACAACCTGCCCTGTCCGGGCAGGAGGAGGCTGGCAGGGCAACTTGCATTGGGAGGACATCTTTCCACACTGCAGGAGAGCCTGCAAGAAAAAGAACAATTTGGTGTCTGCTCCCCCAAAGTATCAGACATTTCATTTTCTTGGCTGGTGAATTCTTCGGCAAGACACTTGCAGTTTGTGCCACAATTTGGTTGTGAAATAAGGACTGGGGATAAATTCCTGGGTTTTTGGTTTGTTTTGTTTTTTCCAAATTCTGTGACTGCTCCTTATGAAAAGAAGCTTGGTCATTCTGATTTTCTGTATAAACTTCCAAACTCAGCTTTTCTTATTAAAATCTACTTTCAGTGAAACAATTTCACCCTAAGAGCATTTTCTTGTGCAGATAGCACTGGATTTGATTACCACTTTCAGCAAGTTTATAAACTTCAAGTTAATCCCCTCTCTTTTCCAGACCTTTTCTCCTTGTCCTGAAATTCCCTTGCAGCAGAGAGAAAACCCATCTCACAGCAGCTGTGAGAGCAGCAGCTATCACTGTCCCACCTTCACCATGGCTAAAAGCAGCAACAGGCTAGACAGGTAAGAGAAAGACGTAGTTGTTCAGGTTCACCATGAGGCGAGGAGCTCTTACCTGGGACCTTGGCTGCTGCGGTCTGCGATGCCACAGTCGCTTCACCACTTCGATAGTATCTACATGCAGAGCAGTTTCGGCCCCTGCCTGCCGTGTAGGTGCTCAGGGAGCAAGGTGGTGTTTTAGCCTTCCAGATCCAGTGCTGAGACAGCAGGAAACGTTTTGCAGGGTGTCCGTGGGAATGACAGCAAAGTGCGTGCGAAGGAAGAAGATCTCTTTCAAACCCTTATCACCAAGGAGGTGCAAGAGACAATAAACAATTTCTCTTATGCAGCTGGTAGCAGTAACCTATTTCGGCCAACAGTAGAAAATTAACAGCAGTAACAGGCTCAGATCTGTACCATCCTGAAGATACTTACCCAACGTGGTATCAGCAAATAAAGAGGTTGAGCAGACACGGCAGCTTTAACCTGGGATCTGCCTTGTATATTCAAGAGCTTGGCCTGCGGAGATGAGGTGCCCCAGGCACAGAGACAAGTTATCCTTTACTAACCCGGCCCTGCTCCACCTCTGCCCTGTGATGGATTATTTGACTAATTATTTTTCATGGAAACCGGCTATTTCTGCGGCTGTAGCATAACCTCGAGTGAGCAAAGATGGCTTGCCACTTCACGTGTCCTTTCAGAGGGGCTGACGTCAGAGAAGAATTTGGGAAATGAATGGACTCCCAACTTGCTCTCAAATAGTTGCCCAGTCATGGGTCAGATTTTCTGTGACGGCAAAACATCCTCTAGCCCAACACCTCATGCGGGCCATTAGAGACAGGATGGGATGTGGGATCTGGGGGATTCTTTTATTTTTAGCAACGTCTGACCTCTTTCTGTCACCGCCGCTGTCATGTTTGGATGCGGTGGCGCTGGTGGTAGTGTCCTGACGTGCTTCTGGAAACTCTTATATCATCTCTTGTCTCGTGATGTTTTGCTTTTTCTCCTAAAGCTGCGACTCAAATAACAAAACACGACTCCGTCGCCATGTTGTTGCTTTTATCCTCTGGTAGTTACCCCCCTGGAGACTTGATGGGTGATAGGACCCTTTTCCCTTCAGCCCCCCAGTTTACCAAAATCAGCTGTATTATACTGAAGGTTAATTTAAATCACTGTAGTCAGCAACGAGTTGGCAACCCCAAGTGGTCTTGCATCCCAGGTATATTTGTTTTAACTGAAATAACCAAAAGCTACTCCGTGGACACACACATTTAAAGGGAGAATAGGGTGCAGACACAAGAACTCACCTTCGTTTCCGAATAAGCCCTCGTCTCCACATGCAAGTAATACTGGTTCAATGTTTGTGTCACCAAGTGACTTAAGGCTAGTTTGGAGTGAGCAGAGAAGGAAATTCCAGAGCCTTTGATCTCTCACAGGCAATGCACTTGGTGGCTCTCCCTTCTCTCTTATAATGAGGGATTTTCAGACAAAAGCATCTTGATTGGGCTGCAGTTGTGGCAGACAGCACAACTCCGTGCTGCAGCAGTCACGCACAGTTCACTATCTTTAGTGACCAGTGTATCTGGGTCTCTGTTTAACGCTTTGTATGACAGAAATGTGCACAGCAAACCAAAAGGGGCAACCACCACGGACACTGTAGTCAGAGCCCCAAACACAGATAGTTCATCACCTTGGAGTGCCGCTGCATAGAGATGGGCCATCACAGCAGATGACCTGGAAGGACCCTAAGTGACAGTGAAGATTTTAACACAGTGTGAAGCCCTCCCTGGCTGGCAAATTGTTCAAGGCCAGGTTGGATGGGGCTTTGAGTAGCCTGGTCTAGTGGAAGGTGTCTCTGCCCATAGCCATGAGTTGGAACTAGATGACCTTTAAGGTCCATTCTAACCCAAACCAGTTGTTGATGATTCTATGAAATTTTGGTTATGCTGGTGCACTGCACTTGGTTGAGGATTAGAGATGTTATGAAGCTACCCAGGAAGCTTGGGTGCTCCCACGTACCGGGCTGCACTCTCCAGTGTACACCAGCAGCTACAGGGGAGTGAGTGCTCCCCTCCATCTGGCACACGTGAGACCACATCTGGATGCTGTGTCCAGTTTGGGGCCCACAATGCAAGACAGTCTCCAGCAAACTGGAGTGACTCCAGTGGAGACCACCAAGATGGTTCAGGGGCCTTGAGGACATGACAGATGGGGAGGTGCTTACCAGGTGGGACAGATGCTTACCCTGGAAATGAGGAGACCTAGGAAAGATTCTGGGCACCCTAAATAACTTGAAGTTATTTAAAAAGTATTAATGGAGAGGCTCTTCTCAGAGGTGCCAAGAGACAGGGTGCGAGGCAATGGTTGCAAGTTACAATGGAAATTCTGACTAGATTATCAGGAATAAAGATCTCAGTAGGAAGGATATTGTTTGCTAATAGAAGCAAGAAAACTTGTACAGTAGAACTGAACAAAACCACTTATGGAATCCTATCCCATCCGTAATCCTGGTCTGTACAGATGTCTCAGGGGAAGGGGCAAGAACATTTACCAAATCAACGTTTATCAAAACAAAGCTTAATCCCGAGGGGCATTGTTTCCAGGATGTATCATCAGTTCCTTGTTCCACATCCCCCATAGGAAATAGTGGATGAGGAATTCAGGCTTGCAGGCAGCAGTCATAGTGCCGCATGTACCACCACAGTGGCCAGGTTTCATTAAAAATTATAATGTAAGCAAGTAATTTAAGGATTGGAGGTGGAGCAGGTCTGGATTATTATAAATTTTATTTCCATACCCCTGAGGTGTCTCACTTCCGGAGACACGGACACTCAGATCATATAAAAGGATTCATATTGTAGTGTTTCTCAAGCCGTTTTGGTTTCATTTGCTAGTTGCTGGTGGTGAATTGGGTAAGTCTCTCTCGCCTTACTTAATGTATGGCTGGGGTTATTTAATTTTAAAATATTATCTGCAGAAGCAATATAGAAGACTTAGGAGTGCTTCTGCTTACTGAGATTTGTGTATGGTACTTATCAGGCAGCTGAGGTAAGGATAAATACTCATTCCATCTTCTAGCAGTCTTTATTTGCTGTGTGTTTTGCAATTGCTGTGCGTTCTCCATCAAGATGCATCTCAGGGTAGCTGAAAGCGGACTAACCTTTCTCTCTTTCCCCAATGACATTGCTGCCCTGTTTTAACCAGGAAATTATTGGGTTTGAGTGAGATCAAAAGGCAAGGCTAGGACTTCAAAGAAAAAAAGTGGGAGGGAAGATAAGAAGTGGAGACTCTCAGGCTGCAAGGGTAAGCAATGCCTGGAAGGAAGTCTGGATGAGAGGAACCAGGAGGACTTCTGTGGGAGAGGTGGGAAAGCAGCTACACTGTGAGCGTCAGATCCTTTGCTTGTGGAAGTTGTCCGGCATGAAGGCTCCACTCATGTTCTCTAGCTGAGGACCTGCATGTGGATGGGGTCCACATCAGAAGCCTACTAGGCTCCTTTTCGGGTGGAAATAGGGAAGCAATGTCAAAGAGCTCATACCGAACCAAGGGGAGTTGTGGGCAGATGGGTACTGTCATGACTTCAGAACCTGCAATATAGTCTAGCCGAAGCTAAATAACACCTCTTTTCTTTCATGTTTTGAAAAGTTATTTGGAATGTATGTGTGTCCAGTAGCTACAAACTCGTCTAAAATGCTTTCACGTGGAGTTAGTGCCTTGCTATGGATTTCAGCTTATTTTCCCAATATATTTTTTAATGTTCTGATGGAAAAACTATAGTTTAACTCAGTGTATGAAATAGATTTGTGAAAGCTGAATGTCTCTCTTTTCCACAAACTTCTTTCTTGCTTTCAGACATTACCCCTCCCTCAAAGATGCAGTGCCAAAACGATTGCCAGCTGAGACAGATCTGCCTTCCACCTCCCACCATCCTGGTGAAGAGTTTTCCTGTGAAAAGATGCATGGATCCCTGTGGCGCTGGCTGTAACGTTCAGTGCTTGCCTCCATGCGTGGAACCCGGCTGCTACACTGGGGTTCCTCGGGGCACCACCACTTACGTGAACCTGAGTAACCTCGGTGTGACACGGGCTGCCAGGTGCGTGGATCCCTGCTGCCTTGGAGTCACCACGTGTGCACCTCCATGCTGTGAGGAGGTGACCAAGTGCATTGCCACATGTGCAGACCCATGTTGCTGCAAAGTGACTGAGTGCAGCACCAGATGTGAAGATACTTGCTGCCAGGAGGTCACCAAGTGCACCACCAGATGCGTGGACCCCTGTTGCCAGGAGGTGACCAGATGCACCACCACATGTGTGGATCCCTGTTGTCAGGAGATCACCAAATGCACCACCACGTGTGTGGATCCCTGCTGCCAAGAAGTAACCAAGTGTACCACCACTTGTGTTGACCCCTGTTGCCAGGAGGTCACCAAGTGCACCACCACGTGTGTGGACCCCTGTTGCCAGGAGGTGACCAGATGCACCACCACATGTGTGGATCCCTGCTGCCAGGAAGTCATCAAGTGCATCACCAGATGTGTGAACCCCTGCTGCCAAGAAGTAACCAAGTGTACCACCACTTGTCTTGACCCCTGTTGCCAGGAGGTGACCAAGTGCACCACTAGATGCGTGGACCCCTGCTGCCAAGAAGTGAGCAAGTGCATCACCAGATGTGTGGATCCCTGCTGTCAGGAAGTAACCAAGTGTACCACCACTTGTGTTGACCCCTGTTGCCAGGAGGTGACCAAGTGCACCACCAGATGCGTGGACCCCTGCTGCCAAGAAGTAACCAAGTGTACCACCACTTGTGTTGACCCCTGTTGCCAGGAGGTCACCAAGTGCACCACCAGATGTGTGGATCCCTGCTGTCAGGAAGTAACCAAGTGCACCACCACGTGTGTAGATCCATGCTGTAGACCTGTGACCAGATGTGCCACCAGGTCTGTGGATCCCTGCTGTGGAGCTGTCACCAGATACACCACTAAGTGTGTGGATCCGTGCCGTGACAGAGTGACCAAGTGCACCACCAGGTGTGTAGACCCATGCCGTAGTGAAGTGATTAAGTGCACTACCAGGTGTGTGGATCCCTGCTGTAGAGAGGTGACCAAGTGCACCACAAAGTGCGTAGAACCATGCTGTGATCGAGTGGCCAAGTACACCACCAGGTGTGTGGATCCATGCCGTAGAGAGGTGACCAAGTGCACCACCAAGTGTGTGGATCCGTGCCGTAGAGAGGTGAACAAGTGCACCACCAAGTGTGTGGATCCATGCCGTGGAGCTGTCGCCAGATACATCACTAAGTGTGTGGATCCATGCTATGGCAGAGTGAGCAAGTGCACCACCAAGTGCGTAGATCCATGCTGTGGAGAAGTGACAAAGTGCACCACCAGGTGTGTGGATCCCTGCTGTAAACCTGTGACCAGATGCACTACTAACTGTGTGGAGCCATGCTGTGGGCAAGTGACCAAGTGCACCACCAGGTGCGTGGATCCCTGCTGCAAGGAAGTCACCAAGTGCACCACCAGATGTGTGGAGCCATGCTGTGGAGGTGTGAGTGAATGCACCACCACGTGTGTGGATCCCTGCTGCCAGGAGATCACCAAGTGCACCACCCAGTGCGTGGATCCCTGCTGCCAGGAGGTGACCAAGTGCACCACCCAGTGCATGGATCCCTGCTACCAGGAGGTGACCAAGTGCCCAACCATGTGCGTGGACCCCTGCTGCCAGGAGGTGACCAAGTGCACCACCACATGTGTGGATCCCTGTTGTCAGGAGGTCACCAAGTGCACCACCACGTGTGTGGATCCCTGCTGCCAGGAGGTCACCAAGTGCACCACCACGTGTGTGGATCCCTGCTGCCAGGAGGTCACCAAGTGCACCACCACATGCGTGGAACCCTGCTGTGGGGGCGTTCAGGCTGTTACGAAGTGTGTGGATTCCTGTCCCACCGCCTGC
>JAOQGH010000016.1:2096729-2118619 GCA_025769975.1 Gallinago jamesoni | reverse complement strand
CCACCACATGCGTGGAACCCTGCTGTGGGGGCGTTCAGGCTGTTACGAAGTGTGTGGATTCCTGTCCCACCGCCTGCATTACACAAGCCGCCCCGCCATGCAAGGGTGTGTGCACCCCTGCCTGCAGCCGCCACTACTCCATCACTTGTGCAGAAGTTTGCCCTCGTAAGTGCATGGCTCCTTGAGGGGCTGCGTGTGGGGGCTCCCGTGGCGGGAGTCTCCAAAGGCTAAGGAACGAAAACGGTTTACAGATCCCTGAACTTGCCAACGTCTTCCTCACATCTTTCCTTTCCTAATGCCCTTCCTGTCCTAGGAAGAGTAAATCTTCAGATGAGTTTCCTTACGTTCTGCATCATTTCTACTGTATTTACCTCAAGCACAATGCGTTTCCTTGTAACATGTAACTAATTGATTTTGTGCCCCCAGGGATACTGCCTGGGAGAGAGATTCTGTGATTTTCCTTTGCACTGGTGTGGATGGAGGGATTTCCACATTTGTTATTTCTTGGCGTCTTCTCCTTTTTTTGCATGAAGCAATAAAAATATATATATATTATCTTGACATCAGTTGCCTGCAAGTGTTTCCTTCACTTTTGCATTCCCCCAGACTCACACATTCCCTTTGAATTTCTTCCTAAAAGCCTGATCTCTTGGAGTGGCAGCTCCAGCTAGAATGTGTGGGAAGGTCCATGGCAGTAGCCAGAGACCTGGGAATCATCTGGGTTATCCCAGATTGTCTCTGGGAGAGGGGATGCTGTACCTCATGAGGAAGCACTCCTCTCCCATGGTTTAGAGAAGACTTTGAAAACCCAACCACTTCCTGAAGTGCTCCTCCAAAGCTGGAGGAGCTCAGGGCCGGCTGTAGCTGCATCCCACAGGCAGAAATGAAATGTTCCATTATGAGCAAGGGGTAAATAAGCCACTAATGAGGGGAAGATGAGCAGGTCTGGGAGACCGTGCCTCGTGACTGTCACCCGTGTGTAAGAGGTCCTATCTCAACCTTATGCAATCGCCTTCCATTTCCTTGTCTCTGGTGGCAATTGGGCAAGCCTCATCCATTCACCCACCACTGAATTCTGCAGGAATATTATTAGTATTAGCAAATTGAACAATTTTGGTAGCCCTCCATGAGTATCTGCTAACGGGATCCCAGTGCTTCCTCCTTAGCACCACATTGGTCTGCCCAAGAGCAGGCAACATCCTCAGGGACTCGAGGTTGCCCCGTAAGACATACCAAGGGTGTCTCTGCAGGTTTCCACTGTGGAGCTGGTGCACAGTGGGATCGGCAACTTCTGAAGGGAGGAGGGATGAGGAGACAGGCTGCGGGGAAAGCTGCTGAAGCAGCAGACATGGGCGCAGCTCTGTCTGCGAGCACCCACTGCCTTCTTCTTTAAAGCTGCCCCGGGGCACGTGGCTGGTGACTAACCTGCAATTATTGCTATCTTGCTTTTTTCCTAGGAGAGGAGTCTGACCAATAGTGGGTCATGATAAATCATACCCAATGGACGTGGCATGGCACGTGGGCTGGGGAGGTCCAGCCTCGCACAAATTGTCCCACCCTCACAGCTCCTTGGGTTTCCGTCCTCCTCCCTCAACCGGTTGTGGCTGCCCCTGGCTCTTGCCACTGGTTGTGCAGCCCTCGCCACAGTGGTGTCTGGGCTTTGGCGAGGGCTCTAGACGTTACCTAAGCACAAACACTACACAATAGAAATCCCAAACCAATTGAGGCTTCCTAATCATCCCTGTGGAGGTCTGGTTTGACTCCAAAACTCCTTTAAAACTCATTGTAAAGTTCTGTGCAAGCGACAATTTCCTTTGCTCCTGCTCCCAAATCAAATGGAACAAACTTCCGGGAAATAAGAAACTGCAGGTGGAAAAAATGGCATTCGGATAAGATTTTCCCTTAAACTATTTCCATGTAGCATCCTTCTGATGGCACGAAGCTGGAATTATATTTAACATTTCATATGAACTTGGAAATTCAGATTTTAAAAGGCTGAGAGCCTTTTAACAGAGAGCAGAGACTTCATTTCCAGGTGAACATCACAGGGTTGTGCCACAGGAAGCGAAACAGATTCCCTTCCTCCCTGAACACCTGGAAACACCTACACCATGAAAACACCTACACCCTGAACACCTACACCTTTGAAATTGTTATCACAGTTTGGGAGAAAATTGCTGTTCGGCATAAGCAAATGTAGTAGAACCACAGTTCTTCCTCTGTCAGGCAACTTTCTCGGAGCTCTAAAATATATTCCTCGGAGATCAGGACGCAGTTTTATTCAATAATGTGAAAAAAACCTAAGGAAAGCTAGATACCTGGTTGAAAATATTGAGAAATCAAAGCAAATATCTGCAATAGAAAGCAAATGATAAAACAGATGCGGTTTGTTGAGTTTTTTTCATGACCACAGCTAGTTCCTCTTTTTCAGATTTAATTGCATTCAGATGCTCACTTATCATTCTTCATGGAGCACTCACCTTCCAAAGTAAACAGGAAAAGAGGCGGAGAGTGCCATATTTGGGTTTCTCTCAGCCCCAGAAGTAATGATCTAATTACTTGATCAAATAGTCCCCAGGGCATGGACTAGACAAGCCACTTGTTTTCCTGTGAGTTGCTAATTGCATTCTGGACTCAGTCTCCTGGCATCTCAGCTATGCAGACGATTTCCAAAGTGGCCAGAGCCAATGGACCAGCAGCCTGGAGACCAGCCCAAACTGGAAGCTGCCCTGGGTGCTGGATCACACCCTCCTCAGGGAGTTGTGGTAGGAAATGACGAGGGGAAAGTTGGATGTAATGAAGCCCCAGCCTTGAAGACTTAATTGCAACAAAGTGCAGGAGAGTGGGCTTGGGAAGGACTTGCCAGGATGAGAATAAGGGGAGAATCCTCTATTTCTATGAAAATGCTTTCCTTGCCAAAATGTGGGTAGTGTAAAATGTACTATATGGGATGCTAAACATAAGTGAAATGAAATTCCTGATGCCAACCAGCAATGGATGCCTCAGATGCTTATTGAGGACGCTTTTAGTTAAACCAAGGGATGCAAAGAAATCCAGAAGTATTAGATTTTTAAAGAAAAGTGTTCAGCCATTTATGAATATATATTTTTCTAGCAGAAATCCAGCTGAACCATAGAATCATGAAACAGTTAGAGTTGGAAGGGACATTAAAGATCATCCAGTTCCCCTCATTGCCCTGGGCAGGGACATCTTCCACCAGACCAGGTTGCTCCAGGCTTCGTCCAGCCTGGCCTTGAACATCTCCAGGGATGGGGCAGCCATAGCTTCTCTGGGCAACCTGGACCATGCTCTCACCACCTTCACAGTAAAGAAGTTCTTCCCCACATCTCATCTCAAATCTCCCCTCTTCCAGTGTCAAACTCTTCCCCCTCATCCTATCGCTCCACTCCCTGAACAGCCCACAATGGTGTATATCTAAGCAGTTGCACAGGGAAAAAATTGAGTTTGAGATGTTTCCATCCAAAGTCATGAAATCTGCACGTCCTGAAGTTTTGTATTTATGTTATGTCCCAGTGACCATGCGGTGTTTCATGTCTGCAGGCAAATTTTTTTATAGCTGTAGGAAAATGGCTCCAATATTGATGCGACTTCATCTTTGGTAGCTCTTGGTGGTGAAATATGAAGTCTCTCTTGGATTATTTGGAGACAAAATGTTGACTCTGTTCTTTTTTACTCATTTTTTCAGAAATATTTTCCTGAGCACCAGAATACAGTACTCAGGGGGCTCCTCTTCTGCAGCAGCCAAACCTTTTGAGAGTCTGCCTGCTCCTGGGCCCCAGGAACCTCTCCTGGTTCTGGTTTGGGCTCTATCATGCTCTTTTCACTAAAGCACTATCCATAACCCAGCCTATGGTTCTGCAAGAGACCTTAACATGTTTAATTAAATAGATCGCAGACATGTCAGGTTTGGAAAATCACTTCTTTCCAGCTCTTCTGCCAAAGCAGGATGGCCATGAAAGGATGTTGCTGTGGGGTCCTGACTCACCAAAATTAGCGTGACTAGTCAAATGACCAAATTGCTCATAAATGTAATAGAGATCTGCAAATAAGTGTCAATTAAGAATAATAATTCATCCCTCTGATGTTCCCACATATTACAGACGCAGATCAATTTATGTCCCCTAAAATGTCTATTTCTCTTAGAAGTCGTTACAATTTCTTGCTAATCAAATATAACAATAGGGTATACAATAACCCAGTATAGAAAGGGAGATGTAGGACCGGTCCTCGGCGTTGGTTTTAGAGGTGAGTCTGAAGCCTGAGGAAAGCACGAAGAACTGTACAAACCGGACTGTGACAAACTCCTTGGCGAGATAAGTGATAGAGGCTGCTGCTGTGGGGGAACCTAAGTGTACTGGAGGACAAGTGCTTGCTCAGCATCACCCAGCAGGGTTAGGTCTTGGATGAGACGATGGAGAGAGATTATCTGTCAAAATATTAGATAATGAAATCTGAGGTACGTCCTCTCTGTTCATTTTACAATCTGTGATTTACAGTCTACAATTTTACAATCTTACAAGGGTCGTGGGTGTTTCTCCTCACCCCAAAGCAGATGTCTAACACCAGAAAATACTATACACATCCTTTTTTCTTCCTATCACCTATAAAAACCACCAGTGCAGAGTATGAGTCTCACTGGGAGAAACCGCACGTGATGAACTGAGTCTGTCCAGCAAAGGAGGAAGAGCGGAAAGACTGAATTAACCATGAGGTGTTGCTGGGAGGATGTCGGGAGCAGTGCAAAGACGTCAGCTCACACGGGCTTAGGACAGGAATTCCAGTTTCCCCGTGTAAACACTGGAAAGGAACCCGTGCCGATGCCTGCAATTCTCCAGTGGGTCTCATGGTTTCCAGCGTAAACAGGATGCACTGCTCACGCTGAACAGGTTGGAGGTTGGGGTTTTTTTGCCCATTTAGCATTTTTGTGAGTCATCTCATTGGGGAATTTGATAACATAGCCTGATGATCACATTCTACCGCCATGATTGGAATATCTCAGAGAAATAAAGATTTTTTTTTTATGCTGTGGAGCTGAAGTGAGATCTCATGATCAAGAAAAGGCTTCAATGATAATATGGAGTTCTGGGCCTGAAATCTGCCTAAACTGAAGCCCTTTACAATATTCTGACAGAGAAAAATGCCTTCAAAATGTATAGCCCTTTACTTTGCCATGAGTGGCTTGAAGAGGTCCTCAAGGTAAATCATTGAATCATAGAATTACTGAGGTTGAAAAGGTCCTTTCAGATCATCGAGTCCAACCATCAACTTGACACTGACAAAAACCATCACTAAACCATAGCTGTGTCCACATTAACATTGCCAAGCATCAATGTTATTAATGGATGGTGGAGAAGAATGGGTTGGGTGTATTTCATGGTTATAAAAGGTATTAGAGAAAAAAAATACGTCAACAGTTTGTAGCAGTGCTGATGGACCACTGTAGGATTAACTGTTTCTTACCATGAGAATTAGGACATGCTATTTCCCAGATCAATTGCTCGTCTTCCCTAATAATAGCTATCCATTCTTACTGCATTGAAAAAACCTAAGGTATCATTCAGACATTTATGGAAATAAGGAGATGAAAATATCCGAGCATATTAAATCTTTTTGAAAAACAATTAATTCAGTATCTGTTTGTTTTTTTTTTTTAATTACTGCGTCATTCCCATTGAGGACCACATGAATCATGAATTAGGTGGAAACAGAATTTGCTCAGGATCACATGTTTTTCCTGGAAGAGGGTTTCCATCAAAAATTAGGATGTAAACAAATATGTAAAGCATGTATAGGTGGAGCTTGTTCAGGTAGTTAGTGGTCAGGTGTCCATACCCCTGGGCTCCCCTGTTTCCGGAGATGACGCCAAGCAAGCCATATAAAAAGGTTTGCATTTTGATGCTCACATCAGTTCATTTGACTTCTCCCTCACTCACCTGCACTGGTGAACTGGTAAGTCTTTCTCGGATTTATCAGGGGAAGATGTGATGGCTGTGGTTGGTCTGGTCGAAGGAATATATTGCTGATCGCAGGAGAACGTTGCTTCTGGTGTTTCTCTTCCAGGGTTTGTCCTGGAATGGGGGAGACAACTTAGAGTTTTCTCTTCCTTAAGTAGCTTGCAAATGTCTTCTCACCTCTTCAGTAACCGTGGCTATCTCCCATCCTTCTTCGTATTCTATCTTCATAAATTTTTTCATACCTCATTAAGTCTGGAAATTAAATAAATTAGTGGATGCTGGCAGACTAAGTCTTGGGACTTCAAAAGAGATGGGTGGGAAGAAGCATTATCTGGAAGAACACCTGAGGGCAAAGCTGCAGGAGGCATCTGGGAGAAGTCAAGATGAAGAAGTGAATTGGAATTGGGAGCTGCAACCTCTGGGCCAGCCCTTCTTTTGTGAAAGGATGAGCCTATGAATTTTAATACAACTCCAAAGATGTACCTTGATATACAGCTGGAGGATCTGGGATAGTGTCTGAATTTGTGGTCTTTGGGCTCTATCCTTGGGGATTAGCAAGTTCAATGTCTACACAAAGGGGGATCTGTGCTCTGTGGTGTGTGAGGAGCTGAAGAAGTGATAAGCAAGAGACGGGCCCTGGAACGTCTGCTGATTTAATAAGCAATTAATAAGGCAATCAACTATTCTCAAGTTACAGCTTCTATAAAATTTAACTGTGGGCAGTTCTATACAATTCAGGGTTTATGGCTCTATCTTCTTAACAGTGATGCCTGCAGGTTCCCAAGGAAGGAAGGAATAACCTGCAGAATCATTCACACGAGCAATTTTTTCTAACAGCCCTTTTCTCAGCCCAACAGCTGACTCCTCTATATGTTTCAAGAGCTCACGTTGTGAATTGTGGTTTAAGAAGAAAAGACGAGTGTCCTGACTTTATATGTCTGTTTTTATCTTTCTCTTTAGCTTTACCAGCCCCTCAGAAGGATGTCTTACTATGAGCAGTGCAAGCAGCCCTGCCTGCCCCCTCCCATTTGCCTGCAGAAGTGCGGCAAGTGCGTGGAGCCCTGCAAGACGGTGTGCGTGGAGCCCTGCGACAACATCTGTGTGAAGCCCTGCTCCACGCCATGCGTGGAGGTCTGCTCCACACCCTGTGCCTCCCAGTGCACCACCACCTGCACCACCCAGTGCGTGGAGCCCTGTGCCTCCCAGTGCACCACCACCTGCAGCACCCAGTGCGTGGAGCCCTGCAGCACCCAGTGCATGGAGCCCTGCAGCACCCAGTGCGTGGAGGTCTGCCCCCCTAAGTGCATTGATGTCTGCGTGAAGCCATGTGCCACCCAGTGCCAAACCCAGTGTGTGGAGCCCTGCGTCACCCAGTGCTGCACCAAGTGCGTGGAGCCCTGCCCACCCCAGTGCGTGGAGGTCTGCACCTCCAAGTGCGTGGATTCCTGCGAGACCGTGTGCCTGGAGCCCTGCAACACCTGCTGCTCCCGTCCTTGCTGATGGCCTCAATGCTCTAGCCTTGCATGATGCTCCGGTGCATTGCAATATCCAGGGGCTCATGAGTATCCACAGCATGAAAAACCGGTTACAGACCCATCTGCAATGGACAGAGACCTCTCCCGACCTGGTTACCCCAAGCACTTTTTGTCTTGGAAAAGCTTTTTCTGAACATTTCCAGCCTGTATCTTTGTTTCTTCTGCTACTGCTATCTCAGCAGCTTGGTAATTGCAGTTGGCCAATATTATACTGCTAGGCATTGTGGGAAGTTAATTAGCAATGGTTGCGCTGTAAGCAGTTGATGTTGGAAGATGTTTCCCCTTCTATTCTTTCATTCTCATCTTTTAATGTAATTCCTCTTGTCTTTTAAAGTCTATCTGCAGCAATAAAAATTGACCATTGATGGCATAACGCGTCTTCTGTCTTTATTTCATCTCCCTGTTTCCATGTCTTTGGACCCAGGAACATCTTCCTTGAGTTTTCCTTCTAAAATCTGTGACAGTTGTGGAGGATTTGTGTCTGCAATTGCAGTGCTATAAACAGAGAGAGCATCCATTATAACATGGAGTAATGTCTTCTAATATCATAAACAAAAAACAATTGTGTTAATACTTTTCTAACAGATATTAAGAAGAATAACATCATCCTAGATTAAAATAATGACAGAAATGTAATTTTTACCTTTATTAATGACAGAATTTCAGTCTTTATACCTCTGAATTTTGGAGGCAAATCTTAGAAACAGTTAAAAGGTAAATTTAAGTGGAAGAAAGCCCTGAGTCAAAGGAAGAAGGAATGGAAACATTCTTGCTGAGAATTTAACTATTTCTAAAAAACATTTGGATAGAGATGAAACTGATATTTTTGATGGAGATCAAAATGGTATTTTTGGTGAATTCTCCCCATGATCCTCAGAGACTAACTATAGAAAGTGGGGGATTTGGCTTCAGGAGTTGAATCTTCTTGTGGTTTAGGAACAGGTCCAGGCCCCGCAAGATTGCAACTCTGTGCCCACATTTGCTGCAGACACTTCGCGTGGCTTTGGGCAGGTCTCACTCTTGTTATCTGTCCATTCCCATCTACAAGGAGGAGAAGTCACATCCCTGACTGACAGAGCGGTTGGCATTTCAGGTTCATTAACAACTGGCAGGCACGATAATATTTTAATTCACTTATCAATGGTATCTCTTTATTTGGAGTCATAATTTTGAACCTGAAGGAGGCCCGTTGTCTGAAGGGACGTTATACCCATTTAAATGTTGAGTTTCAGAGACAATGCTCCCATTGTCTTCCATTCCGTGCACGTGACTTGCGTTCCTCTGTCTCTGTGACGGCTACACAATTTCCATGTCTGGGATGTAGAGAATTGCTATCCACCTACCGTATCATTATGGCAAGGGTGGAGAACATCTCATCTGGAAAGGAAAAGAGTTATATTTAGGTGTGTGTAAACACTGTTACCAAATCAGCTTTTAATGAAACCTTGTGTGCAGGTGTAGAGAGTTTGTAACAGATTCCTTTTTGTGTTACTTCTCTCAACACCAAAAGGTGACACTATCAAACAGGGATAATGATAGGTAAAACACATCTCGCTAAGGCAAACAAATTCTACACCTGAACACACCTTTCGGCTCAGACAGACAAAACAGGGGGAGGTGGGCCATGTGTTCCACAGCATGAAAGTAGCGGGGAAAGACTGGGAACCTCCAATTCCTACTGTGAAATGCAAACATTTGGGGATCCAGCCATGAATTCTGCCTCGCTAATAACTGCTTGCTGTGTAGCATCAGTGCCCACTTCCAGGCATGGAAAAAACCTCCGTCAGGAAGTCATATGCAGCTACTAATGAGCTCCATCTCATAGGTTAGTCACCTGTGACTGATTTCCAAGCATCTTCATCCAGCTCTCTCAATCAGCTGTGTTAGTAATTTACATTTTTTCCCCTCTCCCTCTCTGCTGCAAGCATTGCACCAGGCGCAGTCATCATTGGTGAGGACATGCAGCTCTGAAAGCCCAGGGGAAGTGGCAGAAGGGACCTGTTGGTTTGTGCTCATCACACTTCCTGCGCCTGTAGGAAAAATGTGTCGCAAAAGCCCTGACACACTGCTCCTCTATGCACCTGTGGTTAGGTCTGGGCACTGCTAAGATTCTCCTGAATATTTACAACGTATTAGTAACCTTTGATCTATGTCTGCCTTGGGGTCATGAAGACCCTTGGGAAATCTTTAAGGTCCCTTCCAACACTAACCATTCTATGATTCTACGAAATCAGGCAGGAATGAAGGATGTTAAGATATGGGATTATGTTTTTTTTCCATTACCACCTTGTGCTGTCCTGCACCCAGTGGAATCCACGTCCATCACCTCTCTGAGCATCACACATCCGTAATGGACTGTAATTCCAGGGCTGAATCTGACCCCATGGGGCATAGCATTTAGGAATGCTCCCGGGAGGATTGAACTACCTTCTCCATTAGAGCTAAAGACAATGTTTCAGTTGAAACTTTTTCTCTGCTCCTTCCTTGGAAAAACTTCAAGGGATAGACATGGATCCATCACCAGAAAAAAGAAATTCTGCTATAACTTCAGCAAGCCAAACTCAGCATTTATAGAAAAAGAATATTGTTGCTATAGTGAAAAGCTATGTGAAAGTACAAGAAAAAAATATGCGGAAAGCTTTCTAATTTGTTGGCAATATAAAATTCTCCCTTCTCCCTTTTGGGGAAGAAAAAAGGGAAGCAAAACCCAAAAGCAGAGAGTGCCAAATGCAGACCTGCTGCCCTTCCCAGGAGCTGGGATGCAGTGCACCCAGACCTCCCCACCCTACTGGGATTTGTGCCAGCTGGAGATCTGTCGTGGTGATCACAGACAAAACTATTAGGAAACACCTAAACTTTATGCAAACGTGTTCTTCTCACTCCAGAATGGATCTAAGCTACCCCTTCAAACCCAAGTAGTGGGATCTTCACCCAGGGTCAGGACAAAATGAATTATTAATAAATTAGCCAGTTATTACCAGATTGGGTGTGCCTTGCATTAAAAACAACAAATCCCCCGCACCTGAAAGAGGAGGCATCTCACAGACCTTGACTGAAGCCCAGGTGTATGGAGGTGTCAGTGGAGCAGGTTCTGGTTGTGAAAGATTCTGGTCATCAAGTTAATCTGTTGTCATCAGCTCCCAGGGCTGACTTCTAAAAGCATATAAAAGCCTCCCATTAAGGAGGCTTTTTGACTTCAGTGGCTTCTTCTTCTCTCTCTCCAACAGCAGGAGATACCAGGTGAGTCCCTCTATATGCTTTTAGCTCTGTATGTGGGGGTTTCTGGAGTTCTCTCCATGGGAGACCGGGTGATTTTTTTTTTTGATTTTTTTTTTTTTTTTTTTTTCCTTTATTCTGTTTATCTAATAACAGTTTCAACTCCTCTTCCTGGCAATTTCACCTCTGCACAGGTGAAAGCTATATTACTTTATTTTGAGACTTTCTGAGGCTCTAGATAGTGGCTTGCTGACTCTTTTAACCCACAAAACCCTTGTCAATCCTCATAAATGTCTTTTTCCCAACTGATAAGAATCCTTGTGGATAACCATTGGGTATTGAGTATTAGCTACGAAAGGATGGTATCCACTGGCAGCTTGTTTTCCATCCATCAAGCAGCCATGGGCTGATCACTGCAATCTCCTGGATCTCCAGGGCTCTGAGTTTCACTTCTTTGTATAAATTCATATAATTAGTGAGCAGAAGGACAGGTCACCTGCATTTAACAGCTAGAGATATGGCTCCTGATCTGAGGGTCTCGGTGAACTAAGCAGAGACGGGGCTGTTGGCAGAAGGGATTGTTATCAAACTGTTTTTCTCTTTCAACCCCACTTGCAATACTGAAATGTCGTGGCTTTCTGTTCCTCTTTGACTACTTCCAAATATTGCTCTGAGGGTCCCTTTGAACCAAGTGTACTTTCATTAAAACTTGCAATGCTTCTTCGCTTGTTAAAGCTGAAATGCTCAGAAAAGAGTGAGCAGAGGGAAAGAAGGAAAACTCCTCTCCCTGTTTCTCTCTCCTCCACTTCTGTAGCCATTTACCTCTTTGGATCACAACTCTGTTAGGATAGTTCTTGCCTCTTCTATTAATTTATGCTTGAATACAGTTACGCCCTGAGCCTTAAAGGCTCTTCGCCGTTGTTTTGATGTCAAAGCTGAAGAACTGACTGAAACTATAACATCAAGAAAGGAGAAGTGTGTGGGGCTTAAAATAACTGAAATGGCACCTTGGTTTTCTTCCAGGCTTAGCAAAGATGTCTTCCCACCAGCAGAAACAGCAACAGCAAATCCCTTCAAAATGCCAGGAAAAGTGTGCTCCAAAGTGTGTGGAGCAATCCCAGGCCCCAAAAGGGCAAGTCAAGTGTCCTGTGAAGAGCATCCCCCAGCAGCAGCAGCAACAATGCCCAAAGCAGAAGTAGCACTGACAGCACTGGCCACAAAGCGCCACAGAAGATGCAAATGCTCATTTCCAAGCTCTCCTCCTGCCTGCTGGCTCTGCCAGAATAGCTAGAAATTTGCAGCACGCCTCCTTTGACTGTGAGCAGAAATTACTTTACAAAGAGATGCAATTCATTAACTTGGATTTATTCACCCTCTGCTATAAAAAAAAAATAGAAATCATGGCACTGTTTTCTTCTAATCTTTAATTTGAGACATGCAGCAATAAAATTATAAGCAAACTCATTACTCGTTTCCTGGTATCTTTTTCACTTTACTAGTGTCACTCGTTCTATTTTGCTATCTCTTTTTAGCCAAAGAATTACATTTAAACATACACTTGTACACAGGGACTGATGCACATTTGCCTTCCAGAATTCCCTAGGAACCATTTGTTCATATTTTTATTTCACATAGTTCTAGAAACCTACAGCTATTAATATGATGACCAAGGAGACCACAAATGGGAAATGTCTAGAGCAAACAGGACACAAAATGATCACAATTTCTGAAGGATCCTATACATTCAGGGACAGAGCTGCTGCCTGGGTGCCAAAACTGGCTCAGGATGGATGTACTTCCCAATTCGGGGTGATCTTGCAAGTTGTTTTCAGCCTGAACTGAAGCAAACTGTGGAAAACTGGTTTTCTGTAAGACATAATATTCTGAAGTATATTCTTGTGGGTCTATCAAAATGATTGTGGTTTTAGAGTCTCAACTATCCTATAACTGCTGAGAATTAAAGAATCTTTGGAAGGTTTTAACTCTGGAATGAAACTTTTTCTTGCTCAGAATGAATAGTTTTGGTCTAAAGAGGATCCAGAATGTTTTGGTTTCTCAGCCAAGGACAGGGCATTACTGAAGAGAAAATTGGTTCTGTTTTACCTCAAACCAGGACCCTTGGCTAACTAATTTCCAGTCAGTTGGAAGAGTAGAGGAGGGAAATTATAAATAGAGAAACTGTTGAGTGATGTAATATTGGTGTCTGGCAGACAGACATAAACTTGCTCTGCAAACCAGCAGCTGTGTGTCTCAGCATGATTCTGTGATCAGATGAGGAGGCTGGATGTATCTAACGCCCATCTAAGAGGTACAGGGCCAAGCTGAGGAGATAACATCACCCCTGGCTCATCTGAAGTGTGGGAAAAACTCGTTTGGTTGTGCTTGCAACCCTCATAGACCTGCCAACGGCTGATATCTGCTGGAGGTCATGGAGTGGCTCTGAGTATGCTTAAATTGGGGCAGGTTGACCACAGGAACAGCTCAGTGTGAGCCATGTGGGATGGGGTGTCCTGCTGAGCAGTGTTCCAGCACAATTAGTGTTTCTGTGCCATCAGCCACCCTGTGGCCTGACGCAGTACAGGGGTTCTTGCAGGTTCTGCAATACGGGCACCTGGTGACGAGCAATGGACCCAGGATCCCTTGCAAACACCCAAATTTCTGAGTCCCAATTTGTCCATCTTTGAAACTAAAAAGTGTCTGATTGTTGCAGGCTGAGGTTCCTTTTCAACTTTTTTAAGCAGAAGCTATTAAAAATCTCCACAACTTGGTATTCAAAGTCATTTTTATTGTTGATTTTCACAGTGAAATAAATCCTGGATACAATATCAGCCTAAAAATAATTAGCGATAAGTGCCAAATACACACGCAACAACACCATGTGGTGAAACATGTTCCAGGGTGTAATTGAGACAGCACTGGGTATGCTTCCTCCTTTATCCTGTCTAGCAGATGGAAGCCACGCCTGAGGTTAATCTGTTTCAAAACATGTCTGGATTGGATTTAATTATCTATATATTTTTCATAATCTCAGCTCGAGCTGTTCTTTTACACATCCTAGAAAATCCAGGTGAGCTCTCTGAGGAAAGCACTGATTACTACCAATTCAACTAAGCAGATAATTAAAAGGTGATGGCTCTTCTGTAAAAATCTTTCTATTTCCTCCAGCCTAATGGATTATTTTTTTTATCTGCATAATATATTCAGCACTGTGGATTCAGGATTCAGAAAGTCTTGCTGCTGCTGACCAGAACCCCTTAGCAGCAGGTTCTGCAGAAACCTCAAATGCTATTAGTAGTAGGCAAAACCCCTAAGTGCAAGGTGGGGGGTGGCATTAGAGTGCAGGGAGCTGGGGAGGAAGGCATGAAAACCAGGAGGTGGTGTGCAGGTCTGGACAATGAGCTGTAGGTCCCTAATTGTATTCAGGTTAAATTTGAATATTTAGCTTAATAAACCCTGACTGGAGCCCCTCAGCTGTGAGGACAGGCTGAGAGAGTTGAGGGGGTTCAGCCTGGAGAAGAGAAGGCTCTGGGGAGACCTTTGAGCCCCTTCCAGTCCCAATAGGGGCTCCAGAAAACCTGGGGAGGGACTTTTTACAAGGGCATGTAGTGATAAAATGAGGGATAATGGTTTCAAACTGGAAGAGGGGAGATTGAGCTGGGATCTGGGGCAGAATGTCTTTGGCGTGAAGGTGGTGAGACCTTGACCCAGGTTGCCCAGAGAAGCTGTGGCTGCCCCATCCCTGGAGGGGTTCAAGGGCAGGTCGGAGGGGGCTTGGAGCAACCTGGGCTGGTGGGAGGTGTCCCTGCCGATGGGAGGGGGTTGGAATGAGGTGATGTTTAAGGTCCCTTCCAACCTAAACCATTCTACGACTATAGCATGCCGTCATGCTCTTTGGTCTCTCTTTGTGCCTTTGAAAGCCAGCAGGGTGCTTGGGAGAGGGCAGAAATTCAGGCTGCTGGAAAGCTGAGTGCACATGCCTACACCACCACCTGAAGCCCTATTGTCTATCGAGAGTCCCGAGGTTTCAGTTTGTGCGGGGCTGTTAGTACGGGGTGATGCTGGCGTTAGCTGCGGGGGGAGCTGGGAGCTGTGCTTCATGACAGGAATTCTGCAGTGAAAAAAAGGGTGTTGGAAAAATGACCTCTGACTGAGATGTGGGGAGAGGAGGTCTGGGTTGAAAATCTTCTTCTCTCTTCAGGGCTTCCCTTGTCAGTGGCAAGTTACTTCTGCATGGGTGGCCACTGGGTGGGCTGCTTCACCTGCTGCTGCTCGATGGGGGGACACTTCTCTGGAAGGGAGCCCTTCCCTGGTTCAGGGATTGACACGGGGATCTCCTTGCACTCCTGCTTCTGTTGGGGACATGGGACAGGTTCAGGCACAGGGGTTGGCGCTGGGATCTCCTTGTACTCCTGCTTCTTCTGGGGACATGGCACAGGTTCAGGCACAGGGATTGGTGCCGGGATTGGCGCCGGGATCTCCTTGTACTCCTGCTTCTCCTGGGGACAGGGTGCAGGGTCAGGAGATGGAACAGGGATTGGCACAGGGGTCTCCTTGCACTTCTGTTTTTCTTGGGCACATGGTGTGGGTTCAGGGCATGGAACTGGGATTGACACAGGGGTCTCCTTGCACTCCTGCTTCTCTGGAGGGCATGGGATGGGCACAGGGATCTCCTTGCACTCCTGCTTCTGCTGGGGACATGGCACAGGTTCAGGGCATGGAACAGGGATTGGCACAGGGATCTCCTTGCACTGCTGCTTCTCTTGGGGACATTCTGCAGCCTCTGAGCAGGTCACAGGACTGGCGACAGGGGTCTCATTGCACTCTTGCTTCTCCAGCAGAGATGGATTTGGTTCAGAGCAGGAAACAGGGACTGGCACGGGCAGCTCTTTGCATGCTAATTTCTCTTCAGGGCATTGAACAGGCTCAGGGCATGATACAGGCGGGAGAGTTGGTGGTAGCTTGCACTGCTGTTGCTGCTGCTGCTCCTGGGGTGGACACTGGGGTATGATGACCACTGGTGTTTCTCCATTGCCTGTTTCGACCACCAGTGTTGGCAACGGCACTGTTTTTTCTGGTACCACCACTTCTGGGACTGTTTCTGGACAAGGTGTTGGGACTTGGACTTCAGTTTGCTGCTCTGGACATGGGACCGGTTCATCATATGGCACTGGCTCTTGGCTTTGCTTTGGAATGGTTTTGCTCAGGCCAGGTGGGAGGGTGATTTCCTGCTTGATTTGCATTTGATTCAGAGACATCTTTGCAGGAAACAAGATTATCTGAAAGAAACATTAGAGTGTTATTGTGTCTGCTAAATGAAGTGTGTTGGGATGAATCATCTGCAAGAGCAAAGTTCTTACTTTGCCCTTGGTTTCCCAAGGCTCCTGCTCTTACTCTGTCTTATCTTGCTTCTCCTTTCTGCTCTGCAATGCAGGACAGCCCTGTCAGGTCTGACTGAGGAATTGATGAGAGGAGCTGGGAAATAACAGATCTGCTGGTTTGATAACGGTTTCAGAAAGTAAAAAAAAATATAGCAAAAAAATAATGAATGTTGAAGACAAACATTTTAAAATGTTTGGCGAGTCAAAAAGTAAAAAACCACAAATCTAGGCCCATCAGGATATTTGACTTTGAGAAAACTGAAATACTTAGTTTGATTTTGCCCATTTTAAAATGTTTTCCAGATTTTACTTGGAATTAGAAACCTCATTTCTAATTGGAAACTTGGAATTAGGTGCTACGGTCTCAACGTAGACCTCACCAGTAAGCTGATATCTTTCTGTATCATTAAGAGTTCCTACAGTAACAATTGGCCAACTCCTCCTCTTGCTCCAATTTCACTCTGACCTCATTGATGATGTAATGGGCTGAGGTTACCTGTGGCACAGTCCTTCCAGCTCTCATGGAAAGAATTAACAGTGCTAATGCATCCCTATGTTTCTGGATTATCACGGCCTCTAATAACACGTGTAGAGGGCGTGAATCAGAGTAATCAGGAGTGATTTCTTCTCCCAAGGCAACAGCCTATGTGCAAGAGCCCAAAGGAGTTTTCCTAATTTATGAAACTCCCTCTGTGAGGCAGGCACCAGGCTCAGCCAGCGCTGTGTCTTTGTCAAATCCTGTGTTGTTTTTTTTCTAAGGACAATCTGAGAGTACAAACAAAAGGTTAGAATCACAGAAGGCTTGGTTGGAAGAGGCATTTTTAAGTCTCCTCAGCACAGGACTAACACCAACACAGATCCTGTGAGAGAGTGCAAGTGCGTTCTCCATCCTCTGTGTTGAATCCCCCTCTCAGCACCTCTTCAAAGCAAATTCATTCCACTCTTCTACATCCTCCTCATTCTAGATGCTCCAGATCAATATCACTTGTCTCTTGATATAGGCTTTATAAGGATCTGATAAGATCTTAAACCAAATTAATATATTGCTCTTGACATGGTTAGCATGAATGATACAGCACCCTGGGAATTCTGCTCTGTACAGCCCCTCATACTCCCAAATCTATCTTTTAGAAAATAATTCTTCAATGAATTCTTGTTATAAATAGCAGAATCACAGATACAACAGATTTGGAAGGAGCTTTAGGATACCATTTAGACCACCTTCTTCCCTGAAGGCAGGATCAGTTATACCCAAACCAACATAATTTTATCTGATCTCTTCTTCAGAAAGGATCTAATTTAGCACTTAACTATCCTCAGATTTACACGCAACCTGAATTTGCTTTGCAGAGTCATTCCAAGACTGCTTGTACTAGCCCAGTGCCCACAATTTCTCTTCTTTGCAGGAATCTTTTGCATATTCAAAGGTATAAAATAAAACACTTCTTTAAAAAGTCTGCACGTTAAGCCAAGCAGTAAAATTAGAGACAACCCAAGAAAGTATCAGTGTTCAACTTACCCAACCGGTCAACAGGGAGAAGTGCGAAGTCAAGTGGATGGTGGAGCACGGAGATTTGAGAACTTTTATATGGTTTCAAAGCCCTGCCTTCTGGGAATGAGTCCTCCTAGGTAATGAGCTCATTCTTTCACAACTGCCGTTGTGCGTTTCCTCCACAGACTTGTTTCACACGTAGGCATTGTGAAGAGAGGCTTTTGGTGCACAATGCCTTTCAATTCCCTGACTAATGCGATTTAACAAAAAACACCCTTGGTGTGAATAAAGGTCGTACCCTCAGGTGAACAGATTCACTGCAGACCCAGACAAGGGGACTTGGTGTGATGCCAACTGGCACAGTTGCACTTCAACCCATGCATGAGCCATTTCGTGTCAGCCAATGCCCCCCTTCTTAGGATGTATTTGTAGTTTAAGATTTGTAGTTTAAGACCCAGCCGAGACCAGAGGATTTGATGTGGTGTCAACCAGCGTGGTTCCACTTCAATCCATGCACGAGCCATTTCATGTCAGCCAATGCCCCCCTTCTTAGGATGTATTTGTAGTTTAAGATGCTGGGGGCGACTGGGGGCTAATCTGTGCTTCTCTCACCTGCTTTTCATCAATGATTTCTCTAAAGTACTTTCTTCTGATTCTATAAACTCATGATGGATGGATTTAATTTTTTTGCCCATGAAGGTCTTCATAGATTTCATTCTTCTCCTGCTTCAGAACAGATAATTTTGAATGCATGTTATTTTCCATGCAGCAGAGGGTGCAGCTCCCACCCATCTAAATGTGGCAGAAGAGGGAGCTGAATTTATCTATCTCATGTATCGTGTGAAAAGTAGAGGGATCTATTTAATAGTGTACAAGTTTTATCACATCCAAATGCAATTGGGACATTGGTCTCATTTGGATGCCAGAATGGCATTTGAAAAGATGCTTCAGTCTACATGTGAAATAAAGGGAGCTTGTAGCACATACGGTTTGGTGTAAATATATATAATCTCTGTTAGCATTATTCCATCTAAAAAATATACTGAGCCAAAATAGCTCACTGATTATTATCCCCCAAATCTCAGGGAGCTATCAGGATACAGGTCAAACAGTCCTCATTTCTGATGGTAGGATTATTTTCAACAGCAGAGACGACGCGTCCCAGACAGGGATGAATTTCATCAGACTTGCTTGTACTGGGACTATCTTTGACCATTTTACCAGAGCTCTTATCAGAGCACGCACTCCAGATGCAATCGTTGAGACAGGCTGAGCTGGTACCCATCCCTGCTTGAGATTCCTGGGCTGCGAATGTCAGCAGCTGTTTCCAGCTGTGGTGTAACTTCCTCTGGTAATAATCATTTGGCAACTGAAGGACAGAACAACTGAATTTTAGACCACGTCGTCTTCTCCTCTAGTGTGACTTCATCCATGCAATTTCCTTTCTTACCTCACGGCAGGTGGGGCCCCACCTGGCTCTGGAAGATGCTTAGTTTTAGTTGCCAGCCATTGCTAGCAAGGGGGAAATCCCATCCCAACCCTGACTCAGGGCTCCCCTGCTGCTCTGCTGGTACAAATTGCAGTCGCAGCTCTGCTGAAGGCAGGAACTAGGACACTTTCCAGCAGTGGAGAACCTGCCCGTCTGCTTTCTAGGGAGCATGGTGCTTTGTGGTTATCAAAATAGCCCTTCTGCTGAGATAGGCTCCTGGAATAGAGCCCTTCAATGCAGGAAGATAAGAGGGAATAAGCTCAGACTCGTAAAAAAAGTGGGTTTTATCATTGCATTTGGCCTGAATTGGGCAGAACAGCTGGGTTCAGAAGGAGACAGTGCATTTCATTAGATCAAACGTCGCATTTGAATATTTGTGCAATATTCACAAGCGAATATGCACCTGCAGGTCAGAACTTCAGTAACCTTTGTTATGCCCCACCTGAGAGCAAGAGGGCACGTAGCACTTGTGGAGCAGTGCTGAGGTACAGACTGCACAGCCAGGGCTTCGTGTTGAGACATTGCTTTGATTTAAGCAAGCAATGAGGTTTCTGGAATATTTAGGTGTCTAATTTTCAGCCTCAACTTGAAACATCGAGTGATTAAAAAAAAATCACTTTCCATAGCTGGAAGGGAGATGACCTGAACCCTGTCTGGAGATCAGAAGGTGGGGCTGTCCTGACCTTAAACACTGGTTTGGGTCCAGGTCTGGAGAGGCTCAGGGAAGGTCATTTCACCTCCATGTCAGCAACCTCAGCAAAAAAATGGTGGTAATTATCATGGAAGAGGTTCTGAAGTCAGCCCATGGAAAGGGAGTGAATGTTTTTCCCATAGTAGAGGTGTAATTGCTTTCCCCTTCCATGTGAATTGCACAAAGACTATTTTTAGAGGCAAACACCGTATGCAGTGAAACCTGCCTCACTGAAACATTCCGGAAACTATGGGAGAAATGTGTGTTGAGTGAGGTGGCTTCACAATGAACATGTAGCTCAGCAGCTCCTCAGCTCTCACTTGGAGGATCCCAGCTCAGCTCCCAGTTGATTCTGAAGTTGTACTACTAATTCCAGGGCAGATAACACCACAAGTGAGGAAAATAGGAAAATACTGGCCTGAGACCATCCTTCTTCCTGGACTTTTCTGTCCAAGAAGGACAGCTGCTACTCCAGCTCCCACACATCTTAGGTAGCAGACCATCAGTGACCTTGCAAAAGCTGATCAGACTGGATGACCTTTAAAGGTGCATTCCAACCCAAACTATTCTGTGATTCTGAGATGCCCTAGGAGCTCTGCAGCAGCAGCTCTGAATGGAGGCCTGTAACTGTCTACTTTATTTGGTTTATCATTTACATGATTGTCCCAATGTCTCTAAGGGTCCTGAAACTGTATTGCTTCCATCCAAAAAAACAGGATTATCTTTTTCAGAAGTGAAGACCACTGCAGAGAACCTCAGCTCACGATGATCCTCACCTCACATCTGCACAGATACACTCTGATTTTTCTCCCTCCAGTGCTTCTAACCTTTGTGCACAGAGAAAAACGATCTGAGGAAACTCTTGCACTCCTGGATTTCATGTCTTGGTGTGATTCAGAAGTTGCTGAACTGGATCTCCCAAGACACGGCTCGCCCTGATGGCTTAATTAGACACTGTTTCGTTAACACCCCATCTTGTTCTTTATTATTGTGTCTGTCATCATTTCAGGGTGGACATCTTGATTGACTCATCTCACGAGACAAAAGACATAATAACCTGTTACTGAATTTCCTAGTATCGGTCTGTCTGCCTGTGGGTCCAGTCACTCAAGCATCTGCAGACTTTATCTTCTCTCCAGGTGCTGGTGTCAAGTCGTGTTACAGAAGAGAAGTTGGTCACCCTCAGGGATGGCCAAATCCTGTAGTGTCCAAGTACTGGATATGAAGTATCCATGCTTTGATATTTTTTTCCCTGCCTGTTATTCCATCAGTGATTCCTCTCTGTTTTTTTTGATGCAATACAGCACCTGAGCTTCCCGGGAACCAGAGGATTTCCTATTAGACCTGCATTGATGGATTAGTTTAACAACTCTCAAGACGCTCATGGCTGAATCACCACCTTAAGTCTGTGACTCTATTTTCATAGCTATAAAACCTCTTCCATAAATTCACCAACCTCCATCTTAAAGCTTGGTACATATTTTGATTACAATCTTCTGATTTGGTGGCCTCTTCCCTGCGCTGCTTCTTGAAAATCTTCTCTCAGCTCCCTGCATAAATTTATTCCTAACTGCTTCTTGCAGAACTACTGTGCTTCTCAAGTACAACAGCTTGCCTCATGAAAAACCCACTGGGCACAACAGGGACACTTTCCAGTCAGCCATCACATCAAAGAGATCATTTCTCAATTGCTCCATTTGTGCACTCCAGCTCAGGAATGAACTTGTTGGAGTGTAGCCTGTCATCAGCCTTTTCTAGCCCTTACTCTGGGCCCTGCAACCGTAAAGTAGAGCAGCCTGGGATTCACTCCCTCTTTGTGCTCTTCTTTGCTGCTGGACAACAAGGAGCAGGTGGTTATGGTCCTGCATTTGAGCCTTCCCTGAATTCTTGGAAGGGGGCGAAATACCTGCTTGCTGGAGAGGAGAGGGACTATCAGGGAGGGGATGAGGGGGAATGGTTTTAGGCTGAAAGAGAGGAGATTGGGATGAGATGTGGGGCAGAAATTCTTTGTTGTGAGGGTGGTCAGAGCCAGGCTCGGGTTGCCCAGAGAAGCTGTGGCTGCCCCATCCCTGAAGGGGTTCAAGGGCAGGTTGGAGGGGGCTTGGAGCAACCTG
>JAOQGH010000016.1:2067679-2096629 GCA_025769975.1 Gallinago jamesoni | reverse complement strand
AGGGGTTCAAGGGCAGGTTGGAGGGGGCTTGGAGCAACCTGGGCTGGTGGGAGATGTCCCTGCCCAGGGCAGGGGGTTGGAACTTACTGGTCTTTAAGGCGTCTTCCAACCGGAACCATTCAATGATTATCTGGTGGTCAGTCAGGTGCCTGGTGCAAGAGGGAGGTTCTCGGGGCACCACCTGCATTTGGATTAAGGTTACTTGATGCTTTTAAAGAAGTCAGAAAAGATCTTGAATATCCCTGAGGTTCAAGCCCCGCATTTTCAATTTCCATGTGAATTTTCTGCCTGCATTATTTTTATTGTTGTTTCTGGCAGGACAGAAGCCATGGGGTTTTAGAGTAGAGCATTTAGAAAACACTGGAATAAGAAAAAGCTTTCAAGCACAGGTGTGGCCAAGAGAGCAGCCTTCTGCTGCTAAAATAGAACATGCATAAGAGTGGGGAGTTTTCTCTCCTGAAGATGAGGAAAAAAGTACCTGTTTCTGCAAACTGGGCAGTTCTGCAGCTTTGAAATAATGCACATCATGTACATCACAGGCTCTTCTCTCTGGGAGGTAGAACTCCTGGGGTATATAAGGACCTCTCTGAGTCCCAGCTCTGTGACACTCTCTTTGTGTTGATTCATCGTTTCACTGGTGGGTTGGGTAAGTTTGATTCTGATGAATCTCTTAAGTACTATTAATTATACTTGCTATGACTAAGAGTAGAGTTTGGTGATGACAATTTCAGGCTCTTCCATTTGCAAATGGAATTAATTGAGATTCAATTTCAGGAGCTGCAGGCTCTAGGAATTAAACTGTTTCTTCCCCAACCTTTTCTGCATCTGTGTAATGCCACAGATTAATGGAGATAATCTTGGTTATACCTATGCCATTCTTGTGACTGATGGCATCACACAAAGTGCTTATGGGAAGAGAATTAGGCCCAGAGATCTCAGAGATTATACAAACATGCCTTGCATTATGATTCTCACATTGCTCTATTAGCTGGATTGCTACAGAAAGAGGAAATTTTAAAGTCTTATCATGTCCTGAGCATCTGATTTAATAACAATTTCTGGTGATAGAACAAACTCGCTAGGGAGAAAAAGGAAGGGATAAATCCCAGGGCAGCAGGGAAGATTTTGAGAAGCCCCCCACAGCCTTGCACGAAGCCTATGTCTGACAGAACAGACTCTGACCCAACCTTGGTGTCATCAGAGGGGTTTAGACCACAAACCAACCCTGACAGCATTGGGTGCGGGAAAAGGGATCATCTGAGGAGGTCTGCGTAATGAAAGGGACATTCAAGAGATGAATATACAGCTGGAAGAGAGCTTGGGAGGGGCAATTATTGGTCTTCAAGCTTGAGTGAGAGTAAGTTATTTTGGATCTTCTCCTTTCCATTGCTCTGAGTTAGTCATCAAAACCATAACAACTCTGAGCTCTTCATTCTGACACCTGGATGAAGGTGAAGCTACTGGTATTTCTAATAGAAAAGTGCTGCTTTTGCTGCTGCTTTTCTTTCCTCTCTTGGTTTGTTGTTTTACAAAAAGGAAAAAAAAAAAAAAAGTGAAATTCTTTATTTCCTCAAAAACATCGGATTTTCTTTTTTTCCTGTAACATTTTTCTCCGTTCCTTGCTTGCAAGAAGGGGGTCCTCCCAGCAAAGCCAGCAGCAGTGCAAGCAGCCCCTCTGCCATGCAAAGCTCTGCTGGAGCCAACAGCGGCCACCCAGTGGTGGCAGAGCCAGATGCAGCAACAGCCAAAAAGAAAAGAAACCTGAGGAGCAGCCACAGATGGATCTTTTTACATCAAAACCAGAAGGCAAGGAATGCCCACCACCAGCCCAGGCTCTCATTTCTGATCCGCACCTGGAACAGTAGGAAAATCAGGAGCCGAGTCAATGATCTCCCACGCAAATGTAGCTCCTGCATATGGAAAGTGTTGGGAGAGGAACAGAATCTGGGCTACGGCATGGGAACTTCATGTTCTCATTGCTGGTGTGATAGAGGCTCCAGTCAACGTTTTTCACAGCTCCATCTCCTGCAACCAGGTGCCTCAGTAACCACACACTGCTGTCCTGTTCAGAGCAGAGGTGTTGGTGGTCCCTGGGGCTGTGCTGCTGGGGGCCTTTGCACAGAGGGGACGGACGCGGCTGTGATGGAGCTTTGATTTCATACCTCAGCACCCAGATTTCTCTCCCATTGAAGCCCAGTTGATGGCTGGTGTAGCTAATGGACATGGGGGTCAGGGAGAAAGAAAGTTATGTTGAAACTCTGCAGCTCAGCTTCACTATTTTAAAAGTCACTGGGGCTATTATGATCATGTAGTCAGGTTTTCTACAGAGACTGACCTCCGCCAAGCCTAGTGGCAACCAGAACAAAGAGGTGTGTGGGGCTACTAATTGCAGAAAAACAGGAGTTCATTAAGTAATAAAACATTTTTTAAATGAAGCAAGGAGTCCAAGTGAGGAGCATTTCATTCTCATGCATGATGGGGTTAGCATTTTGCCCTCAGTGCTGTTAAATCATTGAAATAGCGAGACTGTGAATTTACTGCTTGCTGGGCTAATAATATGTTAAGTTTCATTATCTACAGCCTGCGTGCTGCTTACTAATTACAAGTCTGATACAATAAAAGTGCAACCTCTGCTAATTCTTTCATGTTTCCTGCACTCTCCATCCTCCCCTCCCTGCATGCACCTTACTGCCCTGCAGCGGTCGATGGGACAGACTCTCTCTCCTGGGAAGAGCATGGCGTGGAGCCAAGGTAGCACTTCAGTGTGTCTTTTTAATACCCAGAAGCACCTGTAGATGTGAGCAGCTGGACCAAGGCACTTTGGTTCTCACAGTGGTTGGACCAGGGGGTTGTGGATGGGCTGCAGGGAGCATTGGCAGCTCAGATTTAACTTCACGCTAACACCATGATGTAATAAGGACCATGTAGGCCATGGTATAAAAAGGACCATACAACACAAAAGCATTGGGCTGGTTCTAGCTTGCAGGCTGCCAGTTTAAACCATTTTCCTGGAGAGAGTGTGCATCTGAAGGTAGTTTCCCAGATGTCAGGATCTGGTTCTGTGAGGCTGTTGCAGGAGGTGGTTGCGTGTGCGAATGCTGCGCTCTAGTGGTTTGCAGAGCTCGAAGGAAATGTCCATGCCGTGCGAGTCTCAAGGATAAGGTCATGTCTTGGTGAGCTGGAGGACATGTCAGTGCCTTGGAGAAGCTGGGGAAAATGTCCATGCCACAGTGAGGTTGGAGGACATGGCCATTCCTTGATGAATATGGAGGAAACGGCCATGTCTTGGCAAGGTTGGAGGAAATGGCCACACCATGGAGAGTCTGGTGGAAATTACTATGCCTTGATGAGGCTGGAGGAAACACCATGTCTTGCCATAGTTGAAGGAAACAGCCATGCCTTCATGAGGCTGGAGGAAATAGCCATGCTTTGGGGAAGCTGGAGGAAATGGCCACGTCTTCATGAGGTTGGAGGAGATGGCCATGCCTCGGAGAGACCAGAGGATATGGACATGCCTTGGCAAGGTTGGAGTCATGGCCATGCCTTCCTGAGGCTGGAGGAAATGGCTGTGTCTTGGAGAGTCTGGATGAAATGGCCATGCTAGACCCATGCATGTGCTTCTTCAAGGTGGATCTCTTTCTTCAAGGGAGGAGTCTCTTCCTTGGCTTTGCTGTGTGGACTATCACGTGATGTCCTTTGCTGTGTGCTTGTTTTAAGTCTTAACAACCCCCCAGTGGAGCCCCCTCAAACTTTACAGCTCTTTGCCTTATTTATTTGTATGGTTTTGTTACCGTTAATGGAGCCAGGCCAATTTTACATCACTTGAGGTTTCAACTCAATATCCCAGATGACACCTAGCCAATTTACCTCATTTCTTCTATCTTCTTTTTTTGACTGGCTTGTTCTTCTGCCAAATTTCTATCTTTGGAGCCGGCAGGGAGCTTTACATTCCTGGTGCGTTGGCTCATCGTCCAAAATTGCTGCACTGTGACGGTGCTCCTTTGCATTCCCGACTTATTAAAGGGAAGGTGGTCGATTCCCTAATGTCTCACCTGGCGTCTCCTCCAGGATGTTTTGCAGCTTCCTTCTTCATACTTTTCAGCACCACGGCCCTGCTTTAACTTCTTTTTCCACCTTCATCTCGTGCTGTTTTCCAGGTTGAGTCAGGTACATTTAAAAAGATTTTCTTGGCTGACAACCACTGCGGGGCAGGGCTGGCACATGGAGGGGGAAGGTGGGTACTACCAGGATACACACAGATGGTGACAACAGAAGCACACATTTTTGACAGGCATTGTCATGTGAAAGTGAAACACTCATTAAATCACTGTAGAGTGAAAGTCTCCAAAGTTGCCACGTTGCCAAAGTTAAAATGGAGCCTAGTTGGGTTTTTCTTTCTTTCCTTGATTCTGTGTACTAATTTAAAGGGTTTAGATCTGTAGTTTTACAGATATTACTGGGTATTAACATGAAAGATAAGTTATTGTTGTGATCAGGTTATTAAAGTTCACTTGGGCTTTCAGTAATTTAGGCGGGTAAATGCGGGGTTTCAGTCAAGTATGGCATGAAATAAGGGTGTCTTTGAAGGTTGCGGCAGTGCCTGCATCCAGAGTAGAATAGGAATAACATAAATGTGAGCTGCTCATGTTGGTTAACAGGGAGGATCACATCTACAACCTTTGGAGCTAAACAGCAATGAAGAGTTACGGCTTCGGATCAAAGAACCAACTTGTGCAGAAGAGGTGTTGCCACAACAAAGCAGCATTTCTTGTGGTTCAGGCAAGGATGGACACGTTCAGTGCTGACCAGCAAGGGCCAGGATTCCTTCTTGCTGGAGAAGCTTATGGTAAAGGGAGCATGCCACCCTCTGTGATTCTTGCCTAGTGTGGGGCACAGCTGTCCAAGAGTTCCTAAACTTTATGTAGCTTCATTACAAAATGATTTACAGACCTTTTTCTTCACCTCAAAAAACCACTTGGGGAGCGCCATTTCTGTAGTTCACAAGAAACCACAGTTTTTAATAAATACACTCAGGAACTGGGGTTCAGCTCAGCCAGTATTAGACGTTGGTGGGGTCCCTCTCAGCACTTTTAATAGTCAGCAGGAAGAAATTGTCACTTTGGGGGGACATTTTGTGTGACAACGTACACATGAAAGCATTGATTAGATCTTCAGCAACTTCAAAATTTGATCTCCCAGTTTTCTACCTATTTTCTTTAATCGGCATGCGATAAGAAGTTGACTCACTGAGAAAGTCACCTGCGGATCTGGAGGAAGTTTATCTGCTCCTGGCGCTTTTTGTGGCCCATTGTGCTGCCAGTCACGTCTTTGCCAGCTGAGTTCGTTGTGCAAGGGCTGCAATCAAACGTGACTGTAGCTCATCTTTTCCGCTCACCTGAGAGTCACTGGATGGTGTATTCCCATCGCGCTGATAACAGGCTGATTGCATTTGGATCACGGGAGCACCGGGACACCAACTTTCAGGTGCTCTCCAGAGCTATTTGAGCTAAAGATGAGGTTCTCTATGAACTGTACCCACCCAAGGGGGTGATGTGAACTTCTCTAGGAGCTCCTAGTTTTCTTCAGAGAAAGCAGTGCCCTGTATCCACTTGACAACCCACCCCAGCAGATGGGATGTGCTGCCAGCTCTAACCAGGGACTCAAGTTAAAGATGGACGTGGAGCCATCAGTGCGGCTCTCACGGCATGAAGCCAATGTCATGTGTGCATGAAAGAGGCAAAGTGATGGAATGGCCCCATTTCCTTAAACTTCTCATCCTCATTCGGTAGTGGAATCTCCATCTCTGGAGACATTCAAAACCCACCTGGACACGTTCCTGTACAACCTGCTTTGGGTTACCCTGCTCTGGCAGGGAGGTTGGACTAGATGGTCTCCAGAGGTCCCTTCCAACCTCATATTATTCTGTGATTCTGTAACTCTATGCTTTCTGGGGGCAGCTAAGACATTTCCAGGGACTCTGAAGCCTCTGGAAAGTCATAACAGCATGTTATTGGGTGCACCTCTGCTTTGTAAAACCCCCGGGGCAGGGGATGCCACCGCTCCCTGCCTCTCTAAATACCATTCAGTCTTCCCATGCCAGGAAGGATTATACAAAAGGTAATTACTCTTACTCTGAGGAGCTGACATTCAACTACTCATCCTCAGGGACGAGTACGCTGATGCTAGTCACTGCCAGGGTTGCACGCAGGATGGCTTTTGCATAGGAGCTAATAGGATATGTCGTGAGTACCTCATACCTTCAAGGCACGTTTAGTAGCTATATAAAAGCTCTCCTTCTACTCAAGCTCACTGGTCACATCACAAAGCTGTTCTCACCAGGGAGCTGGGTAAGTCCGGTTTATCCTGAGCCTCTGTAGCCGCTGAAATGCAAGTTTATTTCGCTTCTTTACATATAAAAAATGCTTTGTGGGAAAAGTTTTTAAAGCTAGGCGGTTCAACTTGCTGCATTGGAGTGCGTGCGCACTCTCTTACGGTGACTCCATCCGGGCATCAGAGTCCAAGAGACACTCCTGAAAAATGTGAGGAAATGTTGTTGTTGATAATTGGGATGCTGCTATGGTTGGTTGCTTTTGAGGGTGCCCTGACAACAGTGAGAGCAGGTTTGGTGTATCAGGGAACTCAACGCTAGAAGAGCTGTAAGCAGGTTTGTGTTCAGTTGTGGTATTGCTACCCTTTAATTGGCTTTGGCTCCCTAATGAGCATGAACTTTGGGATGCTGGGACTGAGCTGTGAACTTCTGCCTGCCCACAGTGTGACGGGCTCACCAGGCAGTGGTCCCCTGGATGCTCTTTGCCTCTTGTGATGTGAACAGAGGTTATTTCTGGGTTGGGCTTTTGTCTTCATGCATCATGGTCAGAGGCAGTCACTGACCAAGGGAAAACAATGGGGATTTAAGCAACCTGGTCTGGTGGGAGGTGTCCCTGCCTAGGGCAGGGAGTGGGACTAGATGGTCTTTAAGGTCCCTTCCAACCCAAGCCATTCTGTGATTCTATGATCTAATGCTTGAAAGGCAGTGCTCAGATCAGCCATTCCTCTGCTGACCTCCAAGATAGTTCTCCCCACTTGGAAGTCTGGGTGATGGGGAGGGAGTTGTGGTCTGGGCTGGGTGTCTCTGAATTTCTCCACTGTTGGACTGGGTGCCGTGTTTCAGAGTTAAAAATGATGGGTTGGGTCCTCAGCTGCTGCTGGGGTGGTCTTGAGACCCTGTGCAGCGAACCGGTCCTGTGGCATGGCCAGCAGTGTCTGGGTGTCCGTATAAAGGCTCTGCTTTCTCACGTGTCGTTCCAGTCCTGCTGAATCCTCTCTGAGATGTCATGCTACCTACAGCAGTGCCTCCCACCAGTCTACCAGGGCCCCATCCCCATCAGGTGCCCACCAACGTATGCTGCCAGACCCACCTGGCACTCGACGCTCTGCATCCCACACTATGTGACCCCCTGCGTCCCCCGGCAGCAGATGATGTCCTCCAGCTTCTCCCAACAGCAGTGTGTGACCCAGTGCGTGCCACGGCAGCAGTGCACAACCAAGTGTGTGCCACAGCAGCAACATGTCACCCAGCACATCCTACAGCAGCCCTGCATGCCTCGCTGCGTGACAACCTGCGTGCCCCAGCAGCAATGTGACACCAAGGGAGTCCCACAGCAACCTTGTGTCACCAAGTGTGTGCCCCAGCAGCAGTGTGCCACCAAGCGTGTGCCACAACAGTGTGCAACCAAGTGTGTGACTTCCTACGCCCTCCAGCAGCAGTGTGCCACCACGTGCATCCCACAGCAGCAGTGTGCCACGAGACATGTGACAACGTGTGTGCCACAGCAACCGTACCTGACCAAGGGCATCCCACAGCAGCAGTGTGCCACCAAGTGCGTCCCACAGCGGTGTGTGACCACCTATGCCCCGCAGCAGCAGTGTGCCACCAGGTGCGTCACCACGTGTGTCCCACAGCAGCGTGCCACCAAGTGTGTCTCGCACCATTTTGTGACCTCTTGTGCCCCGCAGCAGTGTGCCACCACGTACATCCCAGAGCCATGTGCAAACAGGTGTGTAACCAAGTGTGTCCCACAGCAGTGTGAGACATCCTGTGTCTCACAGCAGCAGTGTGTGACCAAGTGTGTGCCACAGCAGCAGTGTACCACCAAATGTGTGCCACAGCAGCAGTGTGCCACCAAGTGTGTCTCACAGCAGTATGCCACCAAGTGTGTTTCACAGCAGCAATGTGCCACCAAATGTGTGCCACAGCAGTGTGCCACCAAGTGTGTCCCACAGCGGCAGTGTGCTACTAAGTGTGTGCCACAGCAGTGTGCCACCAAGTGTGCCTCACAGGAGTATGCCACCAAGTGTGTTTCACAGCAGCAGTGTGCCACCAAGTGTGTGCCACAGCAGTGTGCCACCAAGTGTGTCCCACAGCAGCAGTGTGCCACCAAATGTGTCCCACAGCAATGTCAGTCAAGGGGAGTTAAAATTTCGAGTCACTCTAAAAAGTACTGCTCTGCGCCCAAATGGCCCTGGTAGAACAGTATGGGGGAGGGAAGGTCCACCAGAAAAAGTGAGAGGTTCAGCTTTGGGGCAGGGGTTATTTCTCTCCTCCCACCACCTGCCACCGGTTCCTATGGTTTAAATCTGCTTTATCTACATTTTCCAGCCCTTCCCTGTAGCTCAGCTCTGGTTTGGGCCAGGCTGTGATATTTTTTTCTATGGCTGCACTCAAAGTGCCTGTGGTTTGCACCTTAATCTGCTACAAGGCATAGTTTAGTGGGATGTGATTAAATTCTCACCTGATTCAAATGAATTGTGATTTTAGAGAAAAAAAAAATTTAAAAAAAAGAAAAAAAGAAATAAAAGTGTCAAAGGGGTCCAGATTGCGACAGCATCATGAGGACTGGCAGCGTGGCCAGAGAGGGGCTGGCCCGTGCCCACCTCCGAGTTTAGTCCTTGGGAGATGATGGTCAGGTTAACCTGGATTCCATGAGCCTGAGAGTTCTCCAAACCAGCTGGTTTCACACACAGAGTTGGAAGCCAAATGTGAATTTGCTGAGCAAATGGTATACGAATCTTCTTCCCGTGGCCTTCATTTCAGAAGGTGGCCAGAACCCCCTGCTGCTTTAAAACACGGGCTCCGCATTGACTTCAGCGGAGTCCCCAGACAAGAGGGGATTTCCAACTTGGTGGAGCTGGTCCTTGCTGAAATGTTATATGTGGAAGCTTTTATTCACTTGGTTGCGTTAATTAATACTGAAACCACAACTTGAAACAAAAGAAAGTCTTCGAAATAACAACTGAAAGTTGTAGCACGACTATTTTATAAATGTTTGAGCTATAAAAGTGATTAACTGTGTTCTTTATGCTGCCTGAAGATGTGTATGCTCTGCACTGTACTGAAAAGAAACCATATATATATATATATATATATATGTATACTTATACATATATATAGACTTAAATAAACATACTTGTCTGACTTCAGATTAAATACCTTGTCTTTTTGCCCTCTGGTGGTTCTTCTTTGTTAAATATAGTGAACTCCTGTCTGAAAAATACGAAAATCCTGTAATATGCCCTATCATTATGAAACTGAGTAGTAGCTCACACTTAAGTGGACTGTGTGTATTTGGAGGGTAAAAACAAGTGTCGCAAGACAAAGAGGAGGGTGTGACTGGGGCAGGGATGCTGCCCTGCATCCTGCCCTGCTCCACCCTTGCTCGGTGACCTTGAGATGCCATGGTGGGCTGCCCTCTGAAAGCAAGGAGGTGGCATCTAGCAATGTCAAGGTGGCATCTTGCTGCTTCCCTGGGGTGCGGAGTGTGTGATAGGGGAGCAGACCCCTTTGTACCTCCTCCTGAATGTCCAGTGATGAAGCTTCAGCCTGGAGAGGGACAATGGTTCAGCCTGGAAAGGTAACGTGCAAGAACAGCAGTGACCATGGCCCTCTTTGCAGAACCAGAGCAAAACCCAACCCAATGTCTTGTGTCCCCTTTAAAACCAAGAAATGGCATTCTGAGGAGCTGTCACATCATTGTGGCTTTCCCATAGGAGCCAGAGCCATGGGTCATTAGGATAATCTTCCTGGGTAGTGGGTGGCCAGGTGGCACAGGACTTCATCTCACAGGGGTGGAGCGGCCACCAGAGCATGGAGCTTGTTTTGGAGGTGGCCGCAATGGAGTCTGGTTCTGACCCTAGCTCTGACTCACCCAAGTGACCGCAGCACAATGCGACTCAGTTTCCCCTGGGCTTAATTTGGAATAATAATAGCCCCCACAACAGTGTCCCATGCAGGGCTGAGCGTCTCTCTGGGATCAAAGGACTTTACAGATGCTAATTATGACCATTGGGATGACAGGACATGATGTTATCATCGGGTTGATGTTTTGCTACCTGCACTGGAAACACTAAACTGAATATTAGCTTTACTTGAAGGCTACGTGTTCTGGAGTTTGCCCAGGAACTAGATTCATGGAGCTTATAAAAATTGTATTAAACATCTTACCTGCTCTCTGACGCCAGCCTGATTCCTAAAATCTTGGATCGGATCATTGAACATTAAAAAGGGTGTTGTTCAGGGGAGTGAATCGCAATGAAAGTTGGAGAAATCCAGGACGTATTTAGTGCTTTTGTCTCCAGTTATGGAAAAGAAGATAAGCCTAGAGAGCATTTTTCCCTTGAAATGTTGGCATCAACAGGGAAAACAGGCACTTTTCATTTTCTTTCTACAATACTGAGGGAGATTTTTTTGGTTGGAATATCAGAAATCTCAATCACAAACAAACCTTCAGGCTTCTGGAATTTCTGGTGAAAACAGAAACAGAAAATTTACTCAGCAGTTCATAAGCCAGAGAGCAATATTCTGCTTCAAATCACAGAATCATTTGGAAAAGACCCTTAATATAGTCCAATCATAAATGTAACACTTCCAGATCCATCAATAAACCATGTCCCTTAGCTCCACATCCACAAGTCTTTTAAATCCCACCCAGCAGCATCCCTGGTGCTTCATATCAGTGAGAAATTTTCTACCTATTCCATTACAGGTTAATTTATTTCACCTCTTTTTGTTTCAATGTGTGGGACCTCTCCTGAATTTTCAGCGTGCTGGAACCCAATTCAGAGGTGTCAGATTTGCATGAAAAGGGAAAAAATAAAAAAAGAATAATCCCAGGGCTTTGGCTTATGCAGATATGACTACATAAAAATGCATTCCTTGTCGGCACTTAGGCTCATGCCACTGTTAATTTTCCCTTGGGTTTATTGGTGGCACAAACAGGGAATAAAGCGGGGGTGATTGGTGCGGAGACTGTGTGGCAGAGCAGGAAATGCAATGTGTGTTTTCAGGACAGTAGCTGGGTTTGATTCAGCCACCTTTCCCCGGGCCACCCCAGCGCTCCTGCTCCTCCCTCCTCCTCTTTGTTGTGCCGGAAAAGCGTCACCTCTTTCGGCAGGTTATTCACCTGGTGGCAAGTCCTTTTTAGTAGCCGTCTTGCCCTTAGCCCAAAGCTTTCTCACTCCCCATCATCCAGCTCTTCCCTGGGTTCCCTGTGTAAGTGAAGAAAGTCTGCGTGCCAGAGTAATTATGGTCTGCAAGAAGTTGCCAAGAGTCCTTCCTGAATGGTGTTTTCAAAGGCAGCAAAGGAATTTATGCAGGCAGGCCCCATGGAAATGAGAAGTCCCTTGGGCAGTCCCTTTGGTGGTCTCCAAACTGCAGTCTTTCTGGGTTGAAAGATGCGTTTTAGATGGCCTGGATTTGCTATGGGCAGGCAGGGAGGTTTGGGCACTGTGCATGGAGATTCGCAGCATGAGGAGCATGAACAGTCCCTGCATAAGGTGTCTTCTGAGGGTGGTGAGACACTGGTGTGAGACAGGGTGTCCTCTGGTTACTCTGAGGGTGGTGAGAGCCTGGCCCAGGTTGCCCAGAGAAGCTGCAGCTGCCCCATCCCTGGAGGGGTTCAAGGCCAGGTTGGATGGGGCCTGGAGCAACCTGGTCTGGTGGGAGGTGTCCCTGCCCAGGGCAGGGGGTGGAACAAGATGGTCTTTAAGGTCCCTTCCAACTCTAATGATTCCATGATTCCTTGGCCTGCCAGGGGTTTTGTTGGTTCAGCACGTTGTATCAGGAGGTTGCCCCTCATGGAGCTAGATGTCCCACCAGTGCCAGGTGGCGATGGCAGCCCCGCAGAGTGAGAACAGCCATTCCCGCCGGCGTGAAGCCACACGTGGCTGGCCCAGGACTGGCAGGCAATTAGAGTATCACCCAGCCAAACCGCCTCACTGCCCTAGGGCACTTATTCACTGTATAAAAGCTCTAGCATCGCGGGGCTCTCCTAGGCACTTCTCTCCGGTTGTTCTCACTGATGAAGTGGGTAAGTCTGGCTTTTAATGGAGCTCCTGAAATGCTGTTTTATTCCTGGGTGGCCGGAGCAGGCAGAGGTTCTGCCTGTGGACTAGCAGAGAAGCATCCTCTGGGGGATGCTGCCTTCAGCATCGGCATGAGCGGCTCTGACAGCGGGAGCATCTCCTCTGTGTTAAACTGAAGAATATTGGGAAAGCAATTCCAGATGGACTCTGAAGTCAGGAGTGGGATATGGGGGCTTTTCTATGTTTTCGGTTAGATCTAGTCCAAAGGAGGCTCTTGGCTACAGGAAGGGCTCGATGCTGGCGGGAGTCAGAGATGAGCTTGCACAGAGAAAGGCAACTCTTCTAAAGAAAGTGGCGTGGAAAAATGTGCTGCCATTTAATGGAATTTAAACAAAGGAAGTTCACTGCCAATGTGGAAGTCAGCAGAGAGACTCTCTAGCTAAACCTGAACACATTAATATATCTATCTAGGGTAAAAAATGATAAAAAGAAGTCTGAGATGTAAACAACTGCCTGGACGCAAATGATCCCTCTACTTTAGAAGTTTTTTATCTTGGTGAACATCACCAGATACTTTCGCATTGTAGATCTCAAAGTAGCAATTGCTATCATTATTTTTCAATGGGTTGGTTTATTAGTTGAAGATTATTATAATTGTAGTGATAATAAGTTTTCCTAATGATAGCAACACACAGCATTGTTATTGTTAATAGTCACACAGTGATAGGCTTTTGGAAGGTAAAACACCTTACTGTAATTATAGCCAGAACAGGGGTGTTCAGAAAATGCAGTTTCTCTACAGTCATTTAATTATACTCCTTAATCTCCAAACAATGTCAAAATGAAAAAAAAAAACCATTTTCGATCAGAGTACCTTTCACATGTCAGTGGTTCCAGTACCTGTTCTGTTCAAAATAATCCTGTTTACAACTCAGAAAACTCCCTGAAACTTGGGTTTTCCAGAGCGGGGAATGACTTGGGATGTTTTGTCCTATGGCTCTTGGGACCAAGGTAACGTGAGATGTTTCACAGAGGTTTCAGGAGAAAACTATGGACCATGGTGCCACCTGGTCAGTTCCCCAGGGATGTGGCCTCAACTAAACTCCCTTCCATGGGCATCCGCTGGCACAGGATGATATTTTACTATCAGAGCTGTTCCACCAGGCAGTTCAACTGTGGGTCTTTGGGCTACCACAACAAAACCAGGGCACTGTGGCTTGGTCTGAAGCTAGTGAAAGACTGGAAGCTGCTCATTGAAACTTGACCAGTTAACAGCAGCTGAGATTTTTGCCTTGAGAACTTCTCCTGTCCTGCTATGGTTTCACCAAATACTTAGAAACCATCTTGTTTTATTTCCTTTTTTTTTTTCTTGAAGATGCTTAAATAATTGTATGAAGCTGGGACTGCATGGCTTGCAAAGGCAGCGAAGCTGAAAAGTAGCGAGCTCAGAGTCTGTAATTGCGTGGTGCCAGCCCTGTGGGAGCGTGAATTGGCAGGCAGGCAGGCGGGCAACAGGCAGGCGGGCAGGTCGTACGTGCTGCCACAAACCTATCCTTACCCTTTGTGAGCTAATTTAACCTCAGTTTGGGTTTACCCGCGTGAACAGCAGCCACACCTGGGTATTACAGCACAGACACACCTTTAATTTTGACTTGCCTTTCATCTAGGATGCTTGGGAGTTGCAGGATGTGCCAGTGGGGACAGAGAGGGTTTCCAGGTAGTGAGGCAGAGGGTCACAACGTCACCTCTCCTTGGTGAAATGCTTTGATGGACACTTACCCTGTCTTTGAAGGATGATGTGAAAGCTTCCCAGTTTGCCTGGCTCCAACCTTTGAATTTTTATGGGTTCTTAAGAGAAGGGTGTGGGGGCACCAGCTGAGAACAGACACTCCTCTGCTCACCTGGGTAATCACAGCCTGGTCTTGAGTCACTGAGAGCCTCTGACCTTCAGGAGAGCCAGGGTGTGGGCTCCACCATGTAGAAATGCCTGTGGGGGAACACCAAGTCCTACATCACCCAAAATTGCCAATGTCTGTGTGAACTGTCTGTCTTTTTCCTGCTTTTCTTTCAGGCATAAGCACCTTGCATGACCATGCACTATTATGGGGAGCGGTATAAATACCTGTACCTGCCAGAAACAGGCTACATCACTGAAACCATCCAACAATGCAGTCCCCACTCCGATATGTGCAGCACCACTTGCCACCCGGTCAGCGTGATCAAGAGCCCGATGCCCAGACGGCAAAACTACACGCAACCTTTCGCTTACGTGTGCCCACAGCCTGGTGTGCCCCAGAGCTCCCTGCTGCCCTGCCAGCCCTACGTGCAGCAGTGTGTCCTGCTGTACCCAGAGCCATGTGAGACCACTCGCCTTCTGCCCTGCAGGAAGCCCAGCCTGAAGCTGAGCCCCGTGCAAAATTTCCAGCCCTGTGAGACCAGTTGCCCCGAGAAGAAACGTACGGCCAAGAGCCTCCCACCCTGTGCCCCCAGGTGCCCTGAGCCCGGCAAACTCAAGTTCCCACCGTGTGGGATCAAGTACTCATCCTCGTGCAAGAACGAATGCAGGACACAGAAGATATCCAAATGCTCGTCGCAGCGGTACGGCACGGAGTTCCAGTCCCTGCAGGGGATGACCAGTGGCTATTCCCTGCCGTTGCGGGGAGTCACCGAGTGTCCCCCACAGCAGTGCATAACCCAGTCTTTCCTGCAGGAGTACATGAGTGGGTTCCCCCAGCAGAAGTGCATGAAGGGTTACCCAACACAGGAGTGCATCACCACCTACTCCTCCCAGCAGTGCATAACCAAGTGCCCACCGAAACCGCAGGTCCCCAAGTGCCCCCCCGGGCAGGGAATAAAGGAGTGGTCCTCGCAGCACCAGGCAACCAAGTGCTCGCTGCCACAGGAGGGAATCAAGCACAAGAGCTCGTCGACACAATACCTGAGCAAGTCCAAGTGCCTCTACCCACGGGCCACCCAGCACTCGCCCCAGCATCACGCCGGGGGAGTGAAACGTTCGGGCCACACCAAGAAGAGCCGCTGTGCTTCCAAATGGCTCTGCTAAAGGAGATAAAGAAGGAGTGGTGAGAACAGCAAGCTATGTAACTGAGGTCTGAAGTTATTTCCCCCCCACACTCCTAACCCCCAGAGAAGCTTTAGCCTTATTTTACCCCTTATTGTATCCATGTTATGCTCACAGAGTGCAATCCCTTTCTTTTATGACCACACTTCAGTTATTCCTGCAACAGAAAAGATGCTAGTGAGAAGCAAAGTAACTCTGAGCAGGTGCTCAGGCTTTCAACATCAAACCAATACAACTCTGTCACTACCTTCACACCACGAGAGGTTTTTACTGTAACTGGATCAATTATATCTGCCAGTCATATTAAACTCGGGTTGCAGCTGGATTCCTGCTCTCTGTCTGATTTATTTTCCCCTTTAAAAACCTGTTTCTAATACCTGCTACTGGGCAAAATTATTCCCTGCTGTTATATCACTCTTTTCTGTAAAATAATGACAGCAATGTTATCTTTAGGACTAGATTTGCCATCTGTGGGAAGAGATGTTAGTGTTGAAAAGTTACCCAACAGTGGCACGGTGGCATTAGAAGGTGGCTCGACTAAAGTAATGAGATTCATTAGTAGCACTCAGACAGGAGGTCCATCTAGTCTTCGCTTGGTCACATGCAGGTCACACAGGAGAGATTTCAGTCCTACACCCCAGGAACAGCACTATCTTCCCCCTTGCTCTGCAGTTTTGTCCCTGGACAAACCACTGCTGAGCAGATTATGGAATGAGCCATGTGGGATAGTCCCTGGCAGAGCAGGAGCCAGAGAGGATGCTGCAGAAGGTCTTCTCTGGTGCTGTGACCCTGTGCTGGCCCTGCCTGCACCAGATGGATGATCAGCATCAATAGTCTGGGGTTCTAAATTTCAGTTCCAGCTATTCCTTGACAATAACATTTTGGTAGGGAGCAGGAAATAGAAGGGAATGGTTCGGGTTGGAAGGGACCTTAAAAGTCATCGAGTTCCAAATAGTTATTATGTAGGGTTCAAAATAGTTATTGTGCTTGGTCAATATGTTGCTTTCTGTGCACGTATATATATATATATATATGGGGCAAAGTCCCAAAGCACCTTTTCTCACACACCTGCCATACACCACAGGCTCTCCCAGGAGCAGGTCCTGGGGCAGAAGCTCTCTACCACCTCCTAAAGGTGCACTGGAAGACCCAGCAGCTCCTCCTGTAGCTGCTCAGCCAGCTCCCTGGGCAAATCCCAGCAGGAAAACCTCCTCCTATCTCCTTGGCTTCCTCTACAGAGCCCCAAATAGACCAAGCAGGATTTCCATAGACACATTTTTGCAATAAAGTGATAGATTTACCTGTAAAAACAGAGACTGATGCAACCCTCCATGATTAGGAGGAGCTTTGCTTCTCTGTGGGGAGAAGGAATTCTTTTTAACTTGTGATTACTCACTAATCCATGGGAATTAAATGAAAGAGAGAGAAAAGGTCTGAGCAAGTAGCTCCCTCCTGACTATCTCAGATGGGATCCATCCCTTTCTTATACCAATGTAAAACCTGGTTCCCCTCTGCCCTCGCTCACCCCTGACACTGGCACACACAGGACAGTCCTGGAGGTCTGGAGCCATTCGAGGGAGATAGAGGGAGATGGATAATTGTGACAATTAAGGCCCAGGGGCCTTATTTGTTCTCCCAGCTGCATTTATCGCACTTGCATGGTTTAAAAGGTTCTGCTGACCTCAGTTCTGTCTTGGTCCCAAAAGGATGCAGCTCCTCCTCAGTTAGCATGGGGAAGATAGCATTCATCATTAGAAAAGAGTTTCCTTTTAAAAATCTGAGCTTCTGTTTCTCTGGTTTTGCTCCTAATAAAGGGGTGATAATATAAAACTTAAAATAACCTCTAAATGGTGCCTGAACTTTTCCTGGCTCTCTGCACAGGGATGGTTTTTACACTCTCTTGTTCCTTCTCTCCTGCTGCTCAGGCAGCAGAACCTGCTCTGTGTCATCAAATGAATTCATGTGTGGGATCTGCTCCTGGAGAAGTCATGAGCCCTGCAAAAAAGGAGGACCTGGTGGCCCAGAAGGTGACATAAGGCAGTGCTGCAGCCTTGTGGTGGTGAAAGCCAACAGCAGGCTGGGCTGCCTGAGCCAGAGCATAGACAGCAGGAGGAGGAGAGGATGGATTCCCCTCCAACTGGCACTCAGAAGGCCATATCCAGACCTCCACGACCACTCAGCACAAGAGCCATGGACACCCAGAAGTCCAATTAAGGCAGTAGGGTGGTCAGGGCACTGGGTGCAAAATGAGAGAGGCTGGGAGAGCTGGGTATGTTTGCCCTGGAGAAGGAAACACTGAAGGGACAGTTTATTACCACCTTCACCCACCAAATGAGTGTTTAGAGCAAAGATGGGTTGTACTCCAAAGTGGACAGTGATGAGGGGAGATGGCTACGGAACAGCTTTTTCCTTTTGGGGCTTACTTTGCCCTGTTTTTCCATGTGACCATTGTCCCCCAGGTGGACAAGCTCCACATTGCCCATGGTATTAAGAGGGTAAGATATTTAGGCGTAAGATGTTTCTACTCCTATTTCTAAAGGTGCTTTTGCACAGAAAGCATCATATCTTCTAGAAATTAAATGGCAGTCTTGCTGCCTTTTCTTCCTACAAGGAAGCCTGAGAGGTGTAAATGAGTTTTCAGTTTGGGGTATTTGGATGCTCGGAAGGTAAAGTGGCATAGAGACAGGGATTTCCATTTTTCCAGACACTTTTCTCTTTTTAAGGAAGAAGTGTATAATCAGATATTGGTTCAGCTCACCAAGAGCTCCACCAAGACCATCCATAAGCTCCCTGAAATTGTCAAAGAGCATAAATATGTTTTTTAACATAAACTGACAGCAATATCTAGTAAGAGAGCTCAATGGGCTCATCCTCCATCATGAGTTATGAATTTGGGGTCTGGCTTTTCAGTTAAATTTGTGGGAACTTCTCGTTGTCTTCTGAGAGAGGCTGGGGAAAATAATCCCGACAATTAGAGACTGGTGAGGTGAGGTTTCCACACAACAGGGAATGTCAACACATTTCCAAAATATTCATTACTAGTTTATGCATGCAACATGTTTTATCGTTACAATAATAACAGTTTGTTATCTGAGACAAACACCTTGGGGTAATACCACCTATAGAATATGCATTTTCTGATGGAAGTGTCTTAGTTGTTCTCATAAACAGGATGTTGTTTTCAGGCCTTGACAACTCAAGGCATTTTGATTTTCATTAACCAATGCATTTCTGATTACATTCAAAATCAGCCTCTTCAAAATGGATTAAGAAGATGGCTTTGGCCACCGTGTCACTCTAAACTCTGAGAATCCACCTGAACCCTTGTGAAATCAGTGAGGCTCAACAAAATTCAGCAATTCCTGTACATCAGTAGCCACATGATTAAATTGTTTTCCCCATACTTAAGTCTTCCTTGATACACTTTCAGCCCATGGCTTCTTCTCTTGTCCTTAAGCAGGTGTAGATGCCAGCTAAACTATTTCACCTTGGCATTTACCTTTTATCTGCAGAAATTACTACCTTATCTCCTTCCAGTCTTCTCTTCTGGAAGTGGACATCCTTCAGAGTTTATGTTTCTGAGCCTTCTGGTTATTGGAGCCAGACATGGGCAGCTGGTCAGTACCTAGAGCAAGAATAGGGAACTCCAAGCAGAATGACGTCCTCCAGCTGAAGCTGTGACAACAGGCAGTGAAACAAAGGACAGGAAGCAAAAAACCAAATCACTGTGAACAAAAAGGAACAAAACTGAACCCCATGGTTCCTCCAACTAAGTTCTGGGGTGGATTTAGAGGAATGAATTAAAATCCCACACCTGGCAGCAGATAGAGCCAATATATCTTCAATATGGTGGTTGCTGTTTGAAAACACTGCTCATGCTGTCAATGTTTAACTCAAAGCTGAACAAACTGGACTGAATCGCAACCCCATGTTAATACAGAAAGAAGTGGAAGCATCACATCAGCAATTAATTTAAACAATAAAAATGTAATATGAAGAGAAGCCCACAGCAGGTAACAGTATGTACCACAGAAAACTGAATAATGTTGGTAAACAATGTTAAAATAATTATAGTAATTATAAAGGTTACACATGCGGGAAAAATTGTTTGGGAAGTCATTAAGAGCTCATGCACAAAGGTTGTCTCATCCTCCTGGAAGTTCAAGAAAGTATATAAATCTCAAAGGTTTCATGGCCAGAGGAGCCATTTCTCTTGACTTCTTCCTGGACAGCTGGTAAGTCCCATTCAACCTCAATTTAATTATTTCAAGTAAAACATTTCTTTAACATCAGCTGGGGTTTAATAGGTTTCTAAAGATAATAGGGACATTATTGCTAAAAAAGTCTGCTAGAAATTATGTTGTTATACCATGTTGGACCAAGTGCAGCCTTAAAAATATGTCTATGGGGACTGGCATTCTCATTTTAGAAAAAATAAATAGTAATACAATTTTGTTATTAACAATTAACTGTGTATAGCTACTTGGTATCCAACATAAAATGCATTTTAAGCTCTATTCAGGTAGAGTTTAGATAACATTATCATAGAATAGTTTGGTTTATAAGGGACCTTTAAAGGCCATCTGGTCCAACCCCCCTGCAATGATCAGGGACATCTTCAACTAGATCAGGTTGCTCAGTAACAATAGTATTACTATTTTTTCCTTAAAAAAAAAAATATTGAGAAGATTGAAGGTGTTCAGATTTGTCTTCCCAAGACATAAATCAGCAAGATTGGGTTTTCAAAGGGATAAAAAGGCATTAAAATCTTCTTGCCTCCTTCCTTTCCTGCCAGAATGACCATCCAGAGCACAGTTAGAGCAAAGAGGTCACTTCACTAAGTGATATCTCCCCAGTTTTCAACTGGTTATTCACGCAGGTCTGTTTGTGGCTGGAGTCTCTCTCTTTGGGTTCAGACACCTTTATCATAGCACTATTAGGAAGGAGAAACTTTGCAAGGACAAGTGTTTTCATACTCAACGACTTCAGGATTTTTCTGATGACAGCATCTGAGACTGAGCATTAACAGACATAAAAAGCCAGAGAAGGTGAGGAATGGGATACCCCTTAACCTTTCCATCATAATCAGTGGTCAGAAACAGGTATTTCACATGATTTATTTAAGCACCAAACTCTGAATGAGCTTGGCTGCACTCTGAAAGCACCTGGTTTTCTCCAGGGACAAAAATAAAGCTGCTACTTTATAAGTAATCATCTACATCAGGCAGTATTTAACTTTGACAGATAGATCCCACAACATATTTCTGTAATTAGTTCCAGTTGAATGACCTAAAAGGTGGATTCAGGGTCTAGGCAAAAAGGTAAGCACCAAAAAACCTCTATGAAGTTCTTACTCAGTTCTTACTCTGCTATGAATGGTCTCTGCAAACCATCTGGAGGTACCTGGAGGTCCAGGGACTAACACGCAGAACGGCATTGAAATCAGGTCCTTCCACCTCCTGCAGAGCAGTCCCCATCTTATGGAGCTGGGATCATGGTTTTTTTTTTTCCTCCCAGTCCTGTGTGACATGGACTTGTTAGTCTTCACAGTATCAGAATAGTGATACAGTGCCCAGCGCAATCACAGCAGAGGCATGGGAATCCTATTACGCATAATTACTTTCATGAGGGCTGGGAATGCACTATTGCTGAGACAAACAAATAATCCCAGCCAAGGACATTCTCCAGTACAGGGATATAAAATACCCATTTGCCGTATGACCAGTGGCTTTATGGCACCAACAGTGGCCACAGCAGCAGTACCTCTCCAGGTGACCCTGGTTTTTAACCAGGAGAGAGTGAAGAGACACAGCAGAGGTGGAAATGGCCTGCAAGCAAGGGATGGCAGGGATAAAACTGGTTGGAGGTTGGAAAAACCCTAAAGGGAGGTGGGATAACGCCTAAAGGTCCTTCTTGGGAGTGTGGAGGCAGAGTGAGGACTCAAGTTGATGCCCAGAGAAGTTGTGACTGCCCCATCCCTGGAGGTATTCAAGACCAGGATGGATGGGACTTTGAGCAACCTGGTCTAGTGGGAGGTTGGAACTAGATGATCTTTAAGGCCCCTTCCAACCCAAACCATTCTATGTTTCCATGATGGGGATGGGGTGAGTGGAACAAGGGAACAAGTCTGCACTGACCCGTGAGCTTCAGTCCCTGAAATCATAGCGTTATGTTGCCTCTGCTACAGCATCTTCATTACCTGCACAACCCCTAAAACTAAAATTCCTGAGCTGCACTCTTATTCGCTTGTCCCTTCTTCTCCACCCCAGAGTGTCCCCAGCTGTGGCACGTGCCTCACCCTCCCTGTGAGGAGAGCAGGGGAGAAGCCAGAGTTCAGGGGACCTGCGGTGTACAGATTGCAAACTCTTTGAGAAACACTCCCACGGTCTCCATTGTGTGCTGCAGGTTGGCCACCACCATTCCTCCCAGATGTCCTTCGGTGGGGAGCGGGACGCGGGAGGCTGTTTCTACTCATGCGATGTGCAGTGCCCGCAGCCTCTTGCTACCAGCTGCAATGACCCATGTGTTGTATCCTGCGGCGCCTCCAGAGTCATTATATATCCCCCTCCCGTCGTTGTGACATTCCCAGGGCCCATCATCAGCACGTGCCCACAGGAGACAGTGGTGGGAAGTTCTGCCATCCTGGAAGGAGGTTCGTCAGCCCCACTGGCATCTCTGAGAGGAGAAAGCCTGTGCTCAGAGCCACCTGCAGAGAGATTTGTCCCAAAACACGCACCTCCACGCCCATCACGGTGCTCCTACGTCTTTTCTTCCCACTGGATGCATCCTTGCAGTAGACCCAGCTACAAACGTCACCAACCATCTGAGAGTGAGAAGGAAGAGCATGCTCCGGAGAAGGAGAAGCCAGAAACTGAAAATACAGATACAGCAAATGAGGACAAAGAGATCTCAGAAGCATAAAATAGTGACACCAACCCTGATGACCAGGTCCAAAGGCCTCGTAGACTCCCACTGCCTCTAAAGCAGACTTACCTCTGTCTTCTTTAAATTATGCTTCACTTTAAGTTCATAGTATTTTTCCCCTCACGTACATTCTCAGGCAGGTGATCAGAGAAATAAAATCCCCCCATCCTGATTTGTGTTAACCTGACCTTTGAAATATACAGTATTCTTGGGAACAATTTGCTCTTTTTACTTTGCGTTCCAGAAAAACAAAGGCAGCAGCTGTTTCAAGAAGAGCACGAATGTGGTCAGTTGAGACATGACAAACCCTTTCACTGCTAGAGCTAATTAGACTGGTCTTAGACTAATTTAAGAGAATTAGTCACCAGGAAATTAACTTTTCCTTCTGATAAATATACACACACACACACGTCATTTGTTTCTGGCTTTCAGTTTCACTGTGGGGGAAAAGAAACTGATCCTCTCTTTATATTAAATTTTATTTAAGAAAAAGGAAATCTGGAACTGTGCCCTTTACGCTGTGATTTATTCTAGCAGCCTTGTTCTGCCTTTTCCCTTCCTATTAAAATTATTCTGCATTATCACGGTGGTTTTCTCATTTTGTTTTTTTTTTTTTTTCTCTTCCACTCTTGATTCTCAGATACCAACTGGTGAAAATTTGGTTGGTAAACATCAAACCCAGATCTGTCAGTTCTTCTCACCCATGAAGTGAGAAAATCCTTAACTCCCCCATGAGCTCCTCAGCCCTGTTCACCTGCCTTTGCACAAGACACATTCATTTTCACTTTCATCTCACAGCTTTCACTTGTTCCTCACCCTCTTAAGTGCAGCCTGTGGTTTTGAGAGTTCTTGTCTGGATACGTCAGCTGAAAAGCAGTAAGTAGATGAAAAGTAAGGACACCCTGAGAAATTTTCCTAATTATTTACTTCAGTTCAGCAAAAACCACCCCAACAGATCCCCTCTCCCCACTTCCCCGCCCTCAAATTCTAAGCTTTTATTTCCCTAAAGATTTCCACACATTTTAACTGCAAACATTGTCGTTTTGGTCCCAAGAAGGGTATTGCTGCATTTGTGATGGGGCAGCTCTGCCAGTCTCTGCAAGCTAAAAGCTGAGGTTTGACAGAAATTAAATAAAATCTCGTGTCTAAAACTGAGATATGAAAGCTGGCTGAGCTCCAATGCCCTCTTCTTGGGGCTGGCAAGTCTTGAGAGCTGCCATTTAACAATTTGCCCTCCCCTGTGGGGAGACATGCCCAGGGTGTGCACCTTATCCTGAAAGCAGCCCAGGCAGCCGCTGCCAGATGCAGTTGTTTTCCCAGAGGCTTCTTCAAAGAGAAAGCGAGATTGCAGAAAACTTCACAGCAGTGATAAAACGCCATATGAAAACACGCTGAGCAGCCTGGACTCCTGCCAGCCTCCCTGCTCACCCTGCCCTGTCTCCTTCTGACAAGACAATTTGTCCATCCCTCTGCTGCAGCCCCCACTGTGATCCACTGTCCAGAGGGGGACATCTCTCTGGGAGCAGCCCATCCACTCTCCCTGCCCCCTGTAAATCTCTTTGCTGCCCACATATTTAATTTTTTTATTTCCCCTTGGCAGGATGGGAACTCCTATAAATCTGCTTGTTTGTCGCACAGCCATTAGCATGTGCCCTACTTTATTGATCCAAGATGCCGACGTAATTACTATATCTTGGAAGATCAGCTTGTGAACTGGGCCTCGGTGTCACGCCCCAGATAAACCGGGAGGCGGGGCAGAGATAGAAGATGCGTTGATTGCTTGGCTCATGCAAAAAAGCCTTGTGAAAAATTTGGTAATGAGGTCACGGGCAGGGTGGAGCTCTCAGGTCCAAAAGACCCGGGTCCTGACTCATTATCTCCACCCCATCCCATCCAGCAGTTCAAGGAGTTTAACAACAATCTCATTGCACAACGGGATTCAGGAAGTGATTTTCACCTGCTGAAGATGACTTGCAAATTATTCCTTTTAAAAATAATTAAAAATAAAACAAAAATTACGTGCCTGAAAAAAAACACTAACTTGGTTCTTCCTGAAAATGAAGCAGCTTGTACAAAACAGTCTGCCCTCCAAGAGCCTTGCTGAGGCTTTTTAGGGAAAAACTGTCAGCCTGGGAACTTTGACCTTGAGCCCTTTCAGAGATGTTTGTGCATAATATACATACCGTTCACCATATCCATAACATCCATACTGTTCTACTGATTGAAGTGCAGGCACATCATTTGGGTTCATTCAGGATGTATTGACACATCACGTTTTCAAAGAACCCTCAATATTCTCTACTCATCTGCCTGAGCCACTTCTTAAGGCATTTTGATTAACAATCTGTCAAAACCCCCAGTATTTCATAAAATCATGGAATGGTTTGGGTGGGAAAGGACCTTAAAGACCATCCAGTGCCACCCCCTGCCCTGGGCAGGGACACCTCCCACCAGCCCAGGTTGCTCTAAGCCCCCTCCAACCTGCCCTTGAACCCCTCCAGGGATGGGACAGCCACAGCTTCTCTGGGCAACCTGGGCCAGGCTCTCACCACCCTCACAACAAAGAATTTCTACCCCAGATCTCATCTCAATCTCCCCTCTTTCAATTTTAAATCCCTCATCCTATTACTACTACATCTTTCTGCCAGGTTGACCTTCACTCTTGGTCTTTCCTGCCATTTAGTGACCTTCCTCAAACACATTTCACCTGTTTCTTTTACACTGCATGTTTCAATGCTTTCCCCCCCCATATTGTCTTGCATAGGGGATCCCAGCTGCTCCTCTGCCTTCCCCTGCTCTTTCAGCATTCCACAGGATGCCACATTTTGCTGTCATTATAACATCCCACACCATCTTCTCACTGCTTCTTGCAAACCTTCTTTCTCTTTACACCCAAAAGGGCACAGACAATTACCATCTTATTACGGGATAACTGGTGCCCAAAAGCCACCTAACTTGTCCAAGAACACTCTATGCACAAGGGTGGATCTAAGACTTAGACACACCTAATTATTATTAGCCTTATTACTTATAACCTGTCATTACAATGTCAATATTTCATGCTAGCTAAACTTACAATGGGGCCAGGGAGACCAAGGCATGAGGCAGACACAGGAGAAGGGGCAGAATAAATCCTGCATGGGATGCCCAGAAAAGCTGCTGTTGCAGGGCTGCTTTTACTGTTTAAATCCTCTTTCAAGATGTGACATGAGTTACCAGGGGCGAGGCAGAAGTGCACTAGCCCTTGGAGTAGCTTTCTACTTACGCTGAAGTTTATCCTTGTTGACCTCAGCTGGGAGACGCAGCTCTATACAGATATTTGAAGCACAAGAGGACCTGGCACCATAATTCAGATATTTCCCATGGAGGACAGAACTCTGCATTCCCTCTTTATTTTCTGAGAAGAGCCGTCTCTGCTTCTAAGCTCAACTATAAATTCATTTAACAGGGTTCTGAGCCAGCAGATCAGCACTCCTTTAGGAGTGAAGGAATCCTTGAAGGAACTGAAAGTCAGTTGACAGTTTTTCTTGCTGAGATTAACAGGCTTAATTAGGTAATGAGGCAGAATGGAGGTTTAATTAATAGCTTTAGAATTAATAGATGATTAAATTGGATATTAGCGCCACACCTCTGTGAGCCATAGGAATACATACAGGAATATGAATCCACTCTGCCAGTATCAGCACATACCACTGGCAAAGTATTAAAAATGGATTATTTGCAAGGGTGGAACTGCCAAGGTACCGCATTCCAAACAATCCCAAATGTGAACTCAGGAGCACCGACCTTACTAAGAAACAGGTCTATACACATCTCTACTGTACTTGCATTTTCAGAAGGCCCAGCTGCCACCACACCCCTTTTCCCACCTTTGTCACAGAACAAAAGTGTTATTCCAGGCTGTCTTTGCCTGAATACACACTTGTCATATCAGTGAGTACACATCACTGTGTCCTTCTCACCTCCACAAGCCTCTTGGTCCTTACTGAGGTTCTTCACCTCTTTGCAGCAACTCAGACACAGAGAAGAAGGTCTAAGTGTCCTCCTCAGAGCTGGGGTGGGGTAATTTATAGAACAGAAGCTTTATCAATGCTGCTACATCAGCTCTTCCCACACCTGGGGACTTCAGATGGCCCCAGTAGCCCTTAGAGTCCTTCAGCTGGTCAAGCAAGGTGGGTCTGACCTAGCAAACCTGCTTAGGTGATGAGTATGTTGTGTGGAGCCTGAGAGGTGGACATTGGCCAGCTTCGATACAAAGCTAAATTATACACAGACATGGAAGCTGTTGTTACACCTTGGGCTGCAATTTCACATACCCACAGGTTTATACTGAGGAGAACAGAGCTCATATATTAAAGAGCATTAGTTCTGTTTTGTTTTTAAGATGAAAGATGGCTGGTAAGATTACAGCATTGTAATTACTCCTGAGCTCCAAACTCCAATCTCATTAAGCGGCAGGGAAGAATTCTTTAGCTTTGGAATTATTTGTGTGTATAATTATTTAATCACCACCTTTTGTTGCACTGTAGCTAGAAAATGTAACCAAACTGATCCATAAGAGAGGAAATCCATATGACAAGAGAGCTGGGTTTTGCTATTAATTATTTAAGGATGAGGGTAGGTATTCAGGATGCAAATAGGAAATGAGTAAACTGAGGTCACTAGCTATGGGTTCCCCCTGGGATCAGGGTGAAATTGGCTGAAAAAGGATTCAGTCAGGAGTGTGAAAAAAGCAAAAAAGAGAAGAGAGTCACGGTAGTGCCAATGGAAACTGGAACATGGAGTGATGGCCAAATTTGGCGTCTCCATAGCAGTGGGGTTTCTAAACTTCCAGTGCCCTCAAAGCACAGCTAGAGATGGCAGAGCTGCCCAGTTGATGAAATGTGAGCATTTATAGAAAGGTGAATGCATGGGTAGATCTCCAGGCTCCACCAAATATGTCTGCTGATTCTAGGAGAAACTCAGACCGTGTATTTTCAAACCCAAGTTTGGCTATTTCAAACTGGAACAGAATCTAACCCCTGTGTCCTCCTTTCTCCTGCGGCAACCACAGAGTTACACAACCAAGCCCAACTTTCAGGCACAATGAGTTGTTTTGCTTTGCTGAGTGAGTGACAGGACAAACAAGCAGGGATTTTAAGTTCTAAGAACTGGTTTCTGGAGAAGATTGTAATAAATATAAGATAAATCCTGAGAAACAGAAGGTGGACGTGGGTGGGATTTCAAGAAGAAGTGGAGTTCCTTTGATTTTGGGAACTGGTGGAAGAATCAGTTTTTCTGGAAAACCACAGATTCTATTATTAATTTAGACTTTTTCATATATTTTTTCTCTTGTCTCATGTGCTCTATTTGATCCACAGTCATGAGTTTTCCTGCACTTATAATAGCACAGTCTGAGTAAATCATCTCCAACAGCTTCCGAACACAGGGAGAGGAGTTGGCTGCAAGAAAAAAAATATTTGATTTTATTTTTTTTAATAGGGATGAACAAAGGGAATCAAGTAAATGTAATGTACAAAACTGAGATACTTTGGTGGTCTGAGCAATGCAATAACATCAAATATACAATGAAAGAGAAGACAGTGGAGATCTGTCTTAGTTCATTATTTCACCTTCAGTCTTACGATTAGGCAATGAAAAAGCCCTTGGTAATATAAACCCTCCAGTTTGAGCAGATTTAGAACTAGGTTTCCAGGTGACAGCACCTAGAGTGCACAGGAAACCTATGCCAAAATGTGATTATCCAGGATCCAAAGCTGCCCTAAGTTTGCACTCTCGATTCCCATATTTTAGCCTATTTATTTTGCTGCATGGTGGTGGTTGTTGTTCTCTTCCAAGCACTGTCATCCTGGAATTGCTACGATAAAATCTGTGGAAAAATGAAGGTTAAGGATAATGCTTTGCTACAATATGTGATAATAATAGAGGCTATTTCCTTTCAGACAAGTGAGCTTTCAGACCAATTTAGAAAATTATAGAGTGGCGCAGGTGAGAGCAATAGCAATTAAACCAGCTTCCTCTTTTAGATTTAATCTTAGAATGCAAAGCAGCTGTGTAAGGACTGGGGCACAGCACTGGGATTTCTAAAACCAGAAAATCAATGAAGCCCCCGACAACAACAACATCAACATGCTAGAAAAAAACAAACAAACTAAGATGAGGAATCTCTCAGATAACACTTTGGTATTGCTTGACATGATGTGAGTTTAAATCTAAAGCTCTAAGTACCAAGCCTAGGATTCCTCAGCCGGGCCAGGCTCTGTTTTACGTCAGTCTGTTGTTCTGTATGTAAAGCAACAAATCCTTTAGAGGAAAATATAAAATCCCTGATGTTTTTTTCTTCATATTTTCAGCTTTCACCCAGTGAGGGAGGATATTCTGAGCAGTGCCTATATATTCTGATCAATGGATGCCTGTAAATCCTTCAAGGGTGGGTGTCAGGAGGATGGGGCCAGGCTTTTCTCAGTAGTGCCCAGGGGCAGGACAAGAGGGAATGGGCACAAACTTGAATGTAAGAAGTTCCATCTCAACATGAGGAGGAACTTCTTTCCTGTGAGGGTGGCAGAGCCCTGGCAGAGGCTGCCCAG